>OY723386.1:25773053-26003053 GCA_963210295.1 Ophion ellenae
AAATGAACGAAATTGGAGGGGGAAACCGGAAACGGTTTCTTCTTTGTGTCACGGCAACGTCTTGACCCCAAGTATTGAAACGAAAAGTGAAAACGTCCAAGGCAAGTCGCGCCGCCTATCTACTAGGTGCGCAATTCAATTTCCGGCCTTTTTTTATCAATGAAAAATGGAAAATTTGAACAGAAATACAAAAAATGTGTTCGTCAAAGTATCTTCCCTCGCTACGTACATATTTTTGCCATCTGTCTGGCAATACACGAAATTTGCGACGATAAAACGACGTGTCTTTGGACCGGAACCATAAAGGGGCTATACCAGTGTGAACGTTGAAGATTTGGGTGATTTTCCAGAATTCTTTTAAAGAAAATCACTTAATTAAATGTTTCGGAAAATTAAGAATATATTTGGCTATATTTGACCAATATTACATAATTTTTTTATAGAAAAATATTGAGATCCAAGCGACTTATGCGCTGCCTCGGAGGCGCCAAAAAGAAAAGTTCCTCCACTGCTGACATGATTCCGGCCGATTGAGTAGCTGAAACCGAAAAAGAAAAAAATGTTAAACTGGAAGGTATTTCCTGTACAATGGCGGAGGATTAACGAAAAATATAAAAATGTAACAAAATGGCGTAGTTGTGAAAAAAAGTCTGTTTTCTTGCCTATAAAATGGTCATTTTTTTCAATGCCAAATCGTCAATTTTCATCCAATAAAAAATATTCTATGTCATTATAGAGTAAATATATTCACGAGTACTCAGTTCAAATTTCAAGGCAATCGGGTAACTTTTTAATCTACAATGTCAGCAAATTTGAAAACTCTCATTTCGAGAAAAACGCGTTTAAAGATTTAACTATCGATTTTTGCAAGGTAAAATGATAGAGATACGGCCCTGAAATTTGTACAAGATATTCTTGAAAGTATAAACTGTCAAAAAAGGCCAAAAAACTCATTTTTTTGAAAGTGTCACACTGGTTTAGCCCCTTAATCCAACTAATTTTGCACATCTTCGAAATTGGCCAAGCCATACGCCCAGCCAAGCCATACGCCATCAACATGTGATAATCGGAATGCGCCAGGTCTGGTGAATACGGCGGGTGCGGTAACAGATCCCATTTCAGCGTTTTGATGGTGTTCTGGACGATGGACGTGCGATGGCACGGAGCGTTGTCGTGCTGCAACATCACTCGTACGTGTCTCTTGTCCCATTCTAGCCGTTTTCCGAGCAATGAGTGGTTTGGAAATACCTTGGCGAGTCATGTGTAATGCCCCCGCAAGTCGATTTTGTGTTTGCGTATCATCTTCAGCCAATAACGCTTGCAGATCGCCGTTCTCAATTATTTTTGGTATACGGGAGCGCTCCTTGTCCTTAGTATCGAAATCGCCGATTCTGAAGCATTTGAACCAATCTTCGCAGGTAGTTTTCGATGGTGCATGTTCCCCGTAGTCTTCCTCAAGCAAACGATGCCCTCCACCTACAAGCTTCCCATTTCCCACAGTTTCGTAATACCAACACATAGATATGTGTTGGTATAACGTAAAAACAAAATTCAAACATGTATGTCGACTATATTATGTCTCGTCAGCGCCACCCATGTGTGAAAACCGGAAACTTAGTTGCGCACTTCGTATACCGAGATTTGACTCCTTTCCATTACGCTCAGGCTTCAACTCGACGCCATTTACGATAAACATAATGTAGAATTCTATCTGACTTCCTCTGGTTTGAATTCAATTATTTTCGTTTATTCCAGAGGAAACGTCAGAACTGAAGAGAGTGAAGAGAGAGAAAATAAAGATTTTGAGGTAACTATATAACAACGGAGAGGAAACAAATGAATGAAAAAAAAATCAAAGTAAAATTTTAATAAAATGAGAAAACGATATTGTTTTCTGGCTGGACATTTTTATTGCATGTCTCCTCAGCCAAGTCGTTCAATGACATGGTGGGAATTCATAACCGTTTCGAATACAGTAGATTCGCATTTCATGCAATAACTTCGTTGATCGTGGAGTTATCGAAACATTTTTTTTGTAAAATTAAACCTTTTACAAAACGATTCAAACTTGGGAGACTTCACTACCGTTATTTATGGCTTTGATAATTGATTTTAAAAACAGTTGTCTTTTTTGGTCTCCCAAAACTACGCTAACCGCCTAATAAAAGGAAATGAAGGCGTTTCAAATATGTTTCTCATTACTTCAGATTATTCAGCATCGTGTGCAGATGGAATCCCCGGATTTTTTCGGATTCCAGAAAGCGCAGGACGAGATGGTAGCGAATGACAAAAATATGCCAATACTGCTGACTAAAAACAAAAGAAACTTAGCAACATTCTTTTACAATTGTTCCAGATTGTTCAGCGTCGCGTTCAGGTTCGATCTCCGGATTTTTTGGGATTTGAATAAATAGCGCATGATGAGACGGCCTTATACCAGCTGAGACGACCTTAACCGTATTTCATCATAAAAAATAAACATTTTCAAAAAATTGAAATATTTAGCGTATTTTTTATTTTACAATCATTTAATGTTATACATTTTATACAATCGTAACACATCCGAGAGTCTTGGTCAAATTGTGAACTCGTAGAAATTGATGAAGGGGTGAATCTTTTCCATTTGGAGGAACCGATTGTTCGTAATCCAGAGCAATCATTCGAGTTTTTATCAACTCGATTTTTTCGCAACGTTCGATTCCCAGAAAAAGGAAATCCTACATTGCTGATCACCAACAAATCTTAGTAGGAATATGAAAGAACCAACGTGGTGACAGATGGCAAACACATATAACCCTGACTTCCCAGCGACATAATAAGAAACTGTGGTTGTTTTCGCAAATGAACATCATAATATACTAAAAATATTCATGAAAAAGGTTTAACTATCTGGGCTGTGGGATGGTGTGCTTGTGACTGTTGATAGATGAGGAAGAGGAATGTGTACTTTGGTGATGGCGCTGAACCGTGACTTTTCTTTGTCTTTGATTTCGATATTTAAAAATGAATGGATGCTAAGAAATCCAAAAAAAGGTGTAAAACAAACCGTTCTATGACGTAATGAGATGACATAAATGATGTGGCGGCAACAAAAAATTTCGAATAATTTCCCGCTATAAAGACTACGCGTGCGTTTGACGTAAGAAGGAACGAAAACAAAGTGATGTTTCCAGAATAAATTTCGAATTCCACCGATATACCGCCTTCGTTCGTTCAGGGACTGGTTTCCAGTTCGATTAACTATTTTAAAAGCTCCAGCTGAACAAGAAGCTCATTTTGACAGGTAAGGAAACATTTAAAAAAAGTGAAAACAAATATAAAGAAGCGGTAAATGCTTTCGAGTTGCGGATAATCTTTTATATAAGAAACCGACAACGCGACTATGGTAAGAGAAGGGAAACAAATTGCAGTATGCTCATTATTTACTATACACGGTCACTATCTACTAAACTAATTAGCCACTGAGAAAAGAATCCAATATTTAGCACAGTGAATTTTGATTGTCCGGAGTGTTCAGCTTGCGCACTTGTACTTAGATCAATTACCAGGTGGACAGGAAATACACCCAAACAGAAAATAACATGAGATGGCTCATTTTAATGTTTGGGTCTCCGATGTATGTGCATACAATTTATGATTCTTCAATTAACGGGACGCATCCAATGTCAAATATAATTTATTTAGCCACATTTCTTGTTGAAGTATCAAAATAATTCATATTATAGTTGGATTCGTGTCCTGTAAAAAAAATCGATCTAAATTACGCGCCTGAATGCTCAAAAGAGCGTTGTTGATCCGCTACCATTGCACTAGCCTACGAGACGAAATGAAACCAATGTTTTGTGCAATGTTTTCGGATAGTAGATATTATTCCCCACCATAACGACTTGCACTCGAACGGATTAATTCCCAGCTGCAAATAACTCTGATCGAAGCAGAGATTGACATGAGATACGAAACTTGTGTCTTGAAAACTTTAATGCATGAGCATATAATTAATGTTTTTTTTTATAGAATCGAGATGAATCCAATATGAAAAACGACTTATTCAAATACTGTTTTGTGTTTGATTATCGAAATCACGTTTACAATGTTTGAACTCGTTTCCTGTGATTGATTTTAAAAACTTCACCTCCCTCGAAATCTAAAACAGCGTTCCAGAACTACTACTACTGCAGTGGAGTATGAAACGAAATGAAACCAATGTCTCGTGGAATCGTTTCTGATTATAGAGATTGTTCAACAAGGAGACCACTTGCATTCGCACGTGGATTAATTCCTAGCTGTAAAAAACATTGATCAAATGGAAGTTTACATAAGATTCGACTTTGATTTTTATAACTTTGACAAATACGCATACAATAAATGTTTTTTTGTCGGTATCGAGACGAATCCAATGTGCGAGACGATTTATTCAAATAATGGTTAATGTTTGTTTATGGAAATCATGTTTACAGAGGTTGGATTCATTTCCTTTAAATAATGTAGAAGAAATTACGCTTGTCAATGCTCTACAGGGTGTTTCATGATAAGTGACCCACCCGGAACTGGCAGGTTCAGGAGGGTCCCCCGAGTAAAACTGCCAAGGCGTTTTCTTTTCCGACAAATAGTTTTTAAATCGGAGCGATTATAATTTTGGCGTTCCGCTGACTGTTGTAGGGCTGCCGTCTGCCTTAAGCGACGACGCCACTCGAGTGCCGAGTCTGAGCGCGAGACACGAAGGACGCAGCGAGCAAAGTAGCTAGGCATCTGTCTCGCTCGAGCGGTCAGTTGGACGTTTAGAGTATCGTCTGCTATTATTTTCTGTAATAATAGCAGACGATACTCTGCTAATTCTGTGGGTAGGAAAGTTGAGAGCGCGTGCCAAGGTTCTGCAGAAACGCATGGTTTGACAGATGACGGCGCGGATGATTTGCCGTTTAGCGTAGCAGTCGCTTAGGCTGCTTGTCAACCGATCGGGTTCGAGACTCGTGACAGGCCGGCCAATGAGACATATTCCGCTTCGTCTTCTGTCGCTCCATGAATTCCGTGCCGAAACGTGAAGGTTGCCGACGTTGACGAGACTTGCAATACCACCGAGCGAGCGATAATGTTCAAATATCGGATTATAAAATGCATTCGTAATCTTTATTTTCTAGAGAAATAAAGCACAGAATGATCAATAATTTAGGGTTTTCCACATTTTGAAGCACTGTGCAATTGTTCGCAATACCGTAGTGGCTACTATCGGGTCGACGGTGGGGAATTTTTCAAAATCATTCACAGGGAACGAATCCGAACCCTATGAAGCT
Source organism: Ophion ellenae (assembly GCA_963210295.1). Taxonomy (NCBI): domain Eukaryota; kingdom Metazoa; phylum Arthropoda; class Insecta; order Hymenoptera; family Ichneumonidae; genus Ophion; species Ophion ellenae. The sequence goes on from OY723386.1 coordinate 25,778,345, forward strand.
TATTCAGATAATGAAAGACAAAACAGAATTTGAATAGACTGGTTTCCATATTGGATTCGTCTCGATACAATAAAAAAAACCGTTAAAATAGGCGTATTTATAAACGTCCAATCTCATGTGAATCTCTCTTTGGATCGGTCTTTTACAGCTGGGAACGAATCCGAGTCCACATGAAAGTGTTTCAGTTGTGAAATAATCCGTAGTAGCCCAATGGCTATTTTTGGGTCGACGGTGGTAAACTTTAACCGAACCGATAAAGAACGGTTGAAACGGGCGTAGTTATCAACGTCGAATCTTGTATGAATCTCTCTTCGAATCGACGTCTTTTACAGCTGCCAACGAATCCTTGTCCGCATGGAAGAGTTTCTGTTGTGGAATAATTCCTACAAACTGAGAAGGCCGCCCTGAACATTGGATTCGTTCACGTTCATAGTCCACAGCAGCAGTAATCGTCCAATGGCTATTTTCGTGTCGAGGGTGGCAAGTTTTGAAAAATCATTTGCTGGGAACGAAACCAACGCTCAGCGCGGCGTTATCAGCTTGTAGAGATTATTCGACAACAGAAACACTTGCATGCAGACTCGGATTCGTTTCCCGATTTAAAAGTCGTCGATTCGAACGACAATTCACATGAGATTCGACGTTGATAAATACGCCTGTTTCAACCGTTTGTTTTTTATCGGATCGGGACGAATCCAATATATAAAACGGTCCATTCAAATTCTGTTTTGTGTTTCATTATCGAAATAACCTTGAGACTGTTCGGACTCGATCCCAGTGGGTGATTTTTAAAAATGTTTCACTCTCGGCACGAAAATAGCCGTTGAGGACTACTACTGCTGCTGTGGACTATGAACGTGAACAAATCCGATGCTCGACCCGGCATTCTCAGTTTGTAGGGATTATTCCATAACAAAAACACTTGCATGCATACTCGGATTCGTTTCCCGATTTCAAATTCGTCGGTTCGAACAGAAATTCACATGAGATTCGACGTTGATAAATACGCCGGTTTCAACCGGATTTTTTTTATCGGATCTAGACGAATCCAATACGAAAAACAGTCCATTCAAATTCTGTTTTGTGTTTCATTATCGAAATAACTTTGAGATTGTTCGGATTCGTTCCCAGTGGGTGATTTTTAAAAATTGTTTCACCCTCGGCACGAAAAAAGCCGTTAAGGACTACCACTGCTGCTGTGGACTATGAACGTGAACGAATCCGATGCTCGGCGCGGCGTTCTCAGTTTGTAGGGATTATTCTTTAACAGAAACACTTGCATGCAGACTCGGATTCGTTTCCCGATTTAAAAGTTGTCGATTCGATAGGAAATTCACATGAGATTCGACGTTGATAAATACGCCTGTTTCAACCGTTTGTTTTTTTTTATCGAATCGAGACGAATCCAATACGTAAAACGGTCCATTCAAATTCTGTTTTGTGTTTGATTATCGAAATAATCTTCAGACTGTTCGGACTCATTCCCAGTGGGTGATTTTTTAAAATGTTTCACCCTCGGCACGAAAAAAGCCATTGAGCACTACTACTGCTGCTGTGGACTGTGAACGTGAACGAATCCGATGCTCGGCGCGGCGTTCTAAGTTTGTAGGGATTATTCCACAACAGAAACACTTGCATGCAGACTCACATTCGTTTCCCGATTTAAAAGTCGTCGATTCGAACGAAAATTCACATGAGATTCGACGTTGATAAATACGCCTGTTTCAACCGTTTGTTTTTTTTTTATCGAATCGAGACGAATCCAATATGTAAAACGGTCGATTCAAATTCCGTTTTGTGTGTCATTATCGAAAAACCTTGTATACTGTTCGGACTCATTCCCAGTGGGTGATTTTTTAAAATGTTTCACTCTCGGCACGAAAATAGCCGTTGAGGACTGCTACTGCTGCTGTGGACTATGAACGTGAACGAATCCGATGCTCGGCCCGGCGTTCTCAGTTTGTAGGGATTATTCTTTAACAGAAACACTTGCATGCAGACTCGGATTCGTTTCCCGATTTAAAAGTTGTCGATTCGATAGGAAATTCACATGAGATTCGACGTTGATAAATACGCCTGTTTCAACCGTTTGTTTTTTTTATCGAATCGAGACGAATCCAATATGTAAAACGGTCCATTCAATTTCTGTTTTGTGTTTGATTATCGAAATAATCTTCAGACTGTTCGGACTCATTCCCAGTGGGTGATTTTTTAAAATGTTTCACCCTCGGCATGAAAAAAGCCATTGAGCACTACTACTGCTGCTGTGGACTGTGAACGTGATCGAATCCGATGCTCGGCGCGGCGTTCTCAGTTTGTAGGGATTATTCCACAACAGAAACACTTGCATGCAGACTCACATTCGTTTCCCATGTGAATGAAATTCACATGAGATTCGACGTTGATAAATACGCCTGTTTCAACCGTTTGTTTTTTTTATCGAATCGAGACGAATCCAATATGTAAAACGGTCCATTCAAATTCCGTTTTGTGTGTCATTATCGAAAAACCTTGTATACTGTTCGGACTCATTCCCAGTGGGTGATTTTTTAAAATGTTTCACTCTCGGCACGGAAATAGCCGTTGAGGACTGCTACTGCTGCTGTGGACTATGAACGTGAACGAATCCGATGCTCGGCCCGGCGTTCTCAGTTTGTAGGGATTATTCCACAACAGAAACACTTGCATGCATACTCGGATTCGTTTCCTGATTTAAAAGTCGTCGATTCGAAGAGAACTTTGACTCCGAATTCATATTCAGCGACCTGGACATCCTCCGAGTACAGACTTTCACCCGAATTGGATACGTTTTTGACTTTTGGCCGGCCTTTTGGGATTTGGGACCACTGTGTGACACCTTCCTATGAGGTCCTGGACTGCAGGCAAAGTTAGGTCGCTATTTTGCATCTGAAAATAGTAGATTGATTCTATTCCATATTTTCACAAACCCATTAAACCTGTTCCACGATAAATCGCGAATGCCGTAATGCCTTCCTTCTTAATTTGGCCCCTTAAATGCGGTTTCCCAAAGTCGAGTTTTCGTTTAAGTTTCAACTGCCACTGCACAAGTCGATAAATGTACTTTATCTCGTACAAATTCTCTACTTTGATTCAAAATAAGATTCACGCGTGCGCTTCTTCAGCGTGAGCCCCTTAACATTTCGCGTCGATAATCAACATCTCGCCAAGGAGCTTCCTCACACCCAAAAACGAAACGTTCGCCCTGTTTGAAGGAAGTCCTCTGATCCGGTTTCGACAAACAAATTTGCACGCGTCCCGTTTTGCAATTCAACCCCTTAAATCCTGCTCTCAATCGCCTCTTCTTGCCGTAAAACTCTAAGGTGAACTCACTTCCTCATAATCTTTAAGACCGCATTCACATTTAATCGTCACGCATTCTTTGTTATCTTAATTGACCCCTTAAACACGATTTCGGGAAGACGGTTTTCTTTGCGTTCACAAACGGTACATCCATCCAGAGCGGCTCGAATCGTTAGGCCAGTCGTCGAGTGTCTCACGACAATCGCTCGTTTAATTATTGACTCATTGCCAGGGCTTTTAGGTGCTTTTGTATTTTTTCTTCGCCGATTTCGCGGGGCCTGCAAACAAATGAAGCCCGTTCGACATTCATATTCCACGTTACACTCGCACACTCGGACGCCTGTCATCGTAACGTCAGCCACGACCCGACATCTCTCGGTGACTTCTGCAACCTCATGACAGCCACGTCAAGAACATAGCGGCGAATGCTCCAACGCCCACTCCGTTCCTGGCCATTCCAACTCCGCCGTTCCTCGGAGTTCAGTTTGTTTGGGTTACGATGATTCTTGTGGTCTCGGTCGGTCATTCTCGGCGCGACGGCACCGAGTTTCTCTCTGCTTTTATCCCACTTCCGGTCATTTTTCGTCGAGAAATCTGACGATCCCGCAAGAACTATGACAGGAGCGTTTGTTATTAAACAAAGGTAAAAGCAGCGCTCGCGACGCACAGTAGGAGAAAAGCCCAAAAACCTGGCCAAAACCCCAAAAAATAAATTTTCGAAATAGGGTCAGTTGAGTAGTCATTCAGGTAGAGGACTAGTAACTGCATTCTATTGTGGAAGGGAAAGCCCTTTAAGTGTATACCTGCGCCGCAGCGTCAGTTGGCAGTGAGTGTTCGTGAAGAGTGTACGTGTCACGCGCTGAACAGACGAAAATAACGCTGACTTCAAAAACCCATAACTTTAAAGTGACGGGTTTAATTTCAATTCTGCAACATGGATACGACTTCTGGAGGTATGTAGAACATGTTTTTACATCGGTTGAATCGAAAGTTTATGTATAAATGATTGAAATGTAGTATAGCCTTCGGCATAAATAAAATTGAATAATTTTGAAAACTTATATTTTCAACGGTCCGAAAAGTTATATATTTTGTCACATTTTGCAAAGCTCCTAGTCTCGGCCTTTAGTTTAATGTATAAGCTTTCGAAATTTACAAGAGTTACCTGCGGAAAACGTGCGTCTTGTCCGTTATGATTTTTTTCGCATCGTGCGGTAGCCGAGCGTGCACGCGGCACTATTGAGCAGCCGCTGCGCCTTTACCTGAGAATGGGTGAAGTAGCATCATAACGGACAAGACGGCTGTTATACGCTTGAAATAAATTATTTTAATATATATGTATGTGTATATATTGTGACCGCAAAATCGAGGGAGCTGGGGGAAAAGGACCGAGAGAGTCACAAAACTCCCCTCCGCCCGTCCCGACAATTTATATAGGGCGCCAGCCGAAAATCGGCTTGTCGGGATGAGAAAAGGGAACGCAGTGTCCGGCCAAACTGCAGCCTCGTGGATAAGGTAGAGGGGATGGGTCAGGTGTCAATCACGCGCGGCAGGAAAAATTTATCGTCAGTGAATTTATTCTACCGTTCGTTAACAATTTCCCCTCCTTCGCAAGGAACACGGGACAAAAACCAAGAAACAGAATTAAATACAATACGCGCGAAATCTCGCGAGACAGTTACTCTCGCGCACACACACACACACCAATTCCGACCGGGGCCTACGCACACTCACAATACACGTCGAGCTCGTCTTGGCCTCTCCTCTCTCTCCCCTTCCGGCCACACTAATATTTCAAAACCGGACCCCCGCTAATCGGTTACCCGGCCGAGCGTTAAAATAAAGAAAGAAATATCCCGGGAAAATTACCCCGGTCGTTACTTACGTGGACGTCGATGCTCGGCAACCTCTCCCCCGCGACGAAGCCGGGAAAATCCCCACAATGGGGAAAGGGGCACCCGGTAGATATTGTTAAGGTAGACGGGAGCCTGCACGGGTTCGAACCCGCGACCCGATGATAAACGGGAGGCTAGTTCTCCGTGAAGATGTCCCGACTTGAGGGCAATCTCTCCCCCTTTCCCCTTGCACAAGCCTCGCCGCAGGCCAAGGGATCACCAAGGACGTCACGTCCCTATTTTTGGCAGACACACATTCACTCACACCTTTTACAGACTAATCGAGCCGAAGCTCGTCGCAAAACGGGATTGAGCTTCCCGCGCGCAACCACGACACGATTTCCCGACAATGCGCGCTAGCTACGTGCGACGGGGTTGATAATTACGGAAACGCGACAGAGGCCGTGGCCACGGTAAAGATGCGCGAGATCGTGAGCCGACCATACGGTCGAAAATTACCCGGATTGTTGCCGAAGGCATGGCCAAGCTCACCGGTTGCGTAATTCGGTCGTTTCCCATTGTCCCGGCCCACGTCCGTCCGGCTCGACACCTTGCAGGAAGCTAACGTAAAAGCCGGCCGACGTGCGAGAAGCGTACCCCCCACCTTTGCTTTAGTTTCTGTTCTTATGATTACACCAGAGAGGACAGGCCCGTATCGAATAATTTTCGGGAGTGTGCTTATCGATCAAGCGTGGATTTCGAATCCTCAACCTCCCGTAACGGAAGATGAAAAGTCCGCTCTTCCCGCGGGCCGTATTTCATGTCCTAGTGGAGCCGCGTCCTTCCCTGGATGATGTTTCGTAACGGTCGACCTGGGCGACGACGGGAATAAGGACCGCGGCCGACGCCAGACTTATTATCGGCTGCGGGTGTGTATTCGGCTCCTGTCCAGAAGAAACGGAAGAAGTGAAAGGGGGGGGGGGGCGTGAATCACGGCCCTGGGCAGGTAATTTTCGCGGGAATCTGCGTCCTTCCGAACGTTTGACCATAGTTGGGCCACCGCCTCTTCCCGATCTTTGGCCTTGGGAGAATGTTTGGCCTCGCTATCTTTCCCTCCCGCTCTTCCTGGCCGTTGGTACCTTGGCTCGTGTAAGCCAGACGTTGAGGTGGCGAAAATAAAGAAAACAAACAGAATATTAGATCAAAATCCTAACGTCGCTTAGAGAACCCTACGGAATCATGTCGTGATCGCGATGACGGCCCCGAGCCGGAGGACGGTTTTGCTGCAGCCGCCACCATGCCAGGCGGGTCAGCGGAGTACCAAAAAAAAAACACGTTACAACACCCCCTCCCCAGACATCGGCCGCCCCGGCCGAGATTTAAGCCCGGCCTGGCCAACCCATCTATTACGCCACGTGGCGACGACCTCCATCACGCTCGATTCCGTAGCGCCCTCCATTGCAATCATAATAGAATAAAATAAGAAATTGAGGACCGTACGGTAAGTTCGGTACATCCTATCTATCAACCGGTACGCCCTGCCGAGGAACGTGGCCTCGAACGCGGCAATATCAAACACCCGCTCCCGACACACCTCAGGAAACTCCAATGCCATACCACAGGGATACCACTTTTTTTTTTTACGTTCCCCAACGGGATTCAAGAGAGGGAAGGAGTGCAGGAGGCAAGTCAGAGCGGAAGTCAATAAACAAAATAATGATAGCAAGACAACGACAATGATCCAATTGTCAAGACAGAAGAAAATCACTCCATCAAGTCAGAAGAAAATGAAACAAAAATGAAAACGATAACAGCAATAATGTCCGATACTACACACAGACAAATAAACACATAAGTCGCTATTTTGGCGAACACGGGAACATGTTACCCCGCGAGAAAAAAAAAAATACTCGTGGTCAATTAGCTACCATCGGAAAAATTGAAAAACTCATCGAGCTAGCCGGCCTGAAACGCAGGTCCGCCTACTCGTGAAGCAGTAAAAGACTTGTATCGGTGTTTCCGGGAACATGTTACCCCGCGAAAAAAAATACTCGTCCTAGCAAAATCGATTCATCGAACGGATTCAGTCCGCCGGCCTGAAATTCAGGTCCGGTGAACCAAGGTGTAATTTAAAAAAAACAACAATGTACCATAAGTACGTCGTAAGAGCGATAGAAAAAAAACGAAGAAAAACAAACAAAGAAAAGGAAGAAATAAAATTAAAAGAAAAATGGCTCAATAAATTAAATTAAAATCAAACCGTCCGCAAAAGAAAACAATGAAATCAAATTTAATTTTAAAAAAAGGGTCGGTAAAATTAAAAATAAAAATTAATCCAAGCCAAAATATAATTTGATTGAAGGAAATCTAATAACTTATTTAAACGAACTAAACGAATTTAAGCCAACAAACGAATAAAAGAAAAGAAAGTCAACTAAGTTCGTTAAAATACAGTCCATAAATGAATTATATTAAATAAAGTCAATAAATAAATTAAATTAAATAATGTCAGTCAGAAAATAAAAGAAATTTTAAGTCGACACCCTAAAATTTATCGTGCAATAATAATATTGATAAGATAAATTAAACAAAGAAACTTTAAAAGATGTTGAATGCCTAACATAATAGAAACCGTACTAACCCCGAAGACAAAATAAATAAATAAATAAATAAATAAACTCGACATAACAGAACTGAGAAAATAAATAAGCGGGGTCGACAAGAGTAAAAGCTGGTCTTATGTGCCACTTAGAGTCCCATTTGTGGATCACCCTGTAGATCGGAATATTCAACGAGACTTGGGAGTTCAGGAATCTTTCGTAAATTTTTCAATACGTCGGCAAGTATTCCGTCTCCAGTTCGGGATCTTAAATGTGAGGATGCAAAAAAAACGTAAACACAAAGTTGACATGCAGAGCGCGAGCGCCGGGCCACTCGGCAAGAGCTCGCGCTGGACTCACCGGCCGAGCAGAAAAAAAAAACTCGGCTTAGCGACGCGAGGAACCTCGAGCACACGATACTCGAGGCCTCGAAAATATTTCGCTCGATCTCTCGCTGAAAACTTTTCTTTTTCTATTCGACGGAAACAAAGGGACGACTACGACATTGGCACACAAAAAAGACAGACTTATACACGAATATGATAAAGACGGTTGCGAAGGAGACGAAATATCGAAAATGAATTTAAATTTAACTCCGTTGAGGTAAAATAAAATTTTCTGCGCGCAATGACACGGCCCCACGTTGGGCGCCAAATTTGTGACCGCAAAATCGAGGGAGCTGGGGGAAAAGGACCGAGAGAGTCACAAAACTCCCCTCCGCCCGTCCCGACAATTTATATAGGGCGCCAGCCGAAAATCGGCTTGTCGGCATGAGAAAAGGGAACGCAGTGTCCGGCCAAACTGCAGCCTCGTGGATAAGGTAGAGGGGATGGGTCAGGTGTCAATCACGCGCGGCAGGAAAAATTTATCGTCAGTGAATTTATTCTACCGTTCGTTAACAATTTCCCCTCCTTCGCAAGGAACACGGGACAAAAACCAAGAAACAGAATTAAATACAATACGCGCGAAATCTCGCGAGACAGTTACTCTCGCGCACACACACCCACACCAATTCCGACCGGGGCCTACGCACACTCACAATACACGTCGAGCTCGTCTTGGCCTCTCCTCTCTCTCCCCTACCGGCCACACTAATATTTCAAAACCGGACCCCCGCTAATCGGTTACCCGGCCGAGCGTTAAAATAAAGAAAGAAATATCCCGGGAAAATTACCCCGGTCGTTACTTACGTGGACGTCGATGCTCGGCAACCTCTCCCCCGCGACGAAGCCGGGAAAATCCCCACACTGGGGAAAGGGGCACCCGGTAGATATTGTTAAGGTAGACGGGAGCCTGCACGGGTTCGAACCCGCGACCCGATGATAAACGGGAGGCTAGTTCTCCGTGAAGATGTCCCGACTTGAGGGCAATCTCTCCCCCTTTCCCCTTGCACAAGCCTCGCCGCAGGCCAAGGGATCACCAAGGACGTCACGTCCCTATTTTTGGCAGACACACATTCACTCACACCTTTTACAGACTAATCGAGCCGAAGCTCGTCGCAAAACGGGATTGAGCTTCCCGCGCGCAACCACGACACGATTTCCCGACAATGCGCGCTAGCTACGTGCGACGGGGTTGATAATTACGGAAACGCGACAGAGGCCGTGGCCACGGTAAAGATGCGCGAGATCGTGAGCCGACCATACGGTCGAAAATTACCCGGATTGTTGCCGAAGGCATGGCCAAGCTCACCGGTTGCGTAATTCGGTCGTTTCCCATTGTCCCGGCCCACGTCCGTCCGGCTCGACACCTTGCAGGAAGCTAACGTAAAAGCCGGCCGACGTGCGAGAAGCGTACCCCCCACCTTTGCTTTAGTTTCTGTTCTTATGATTACACCAGAGAGGACAGGCCCGTATCGAATAATTTTCGGGAGTGTGCTTATCGATCAAGCGTGGATTTCGAATCCTCAACCTCCCGTAACGGAAGATGAAAAGTCCGCTCTTCCCGCGGGCCGTATTTCATGTCCTAGTGGAGCCGCGTCCTTCCCTGGATGATGTTTCGTAACGGTCGACCTGGGCGACGACGGGAATAAGGACCGCGGCCGACGCCAGACTTATTATCGGCTGCGGGTGTGTATTCGGCTCCTGTCCAGAAGAAACGGAAGAAGTGAAAGGGGGGGGGGGCGTGAATCACGGCCCTGGGCAGGTAATTTTCGCGGGAATCTGCGTCCTTCCGAACGTTTGACCATAGTTGGGCCACCGCCTCTTCCCGATCTTTGGCCTTGGGAGAATGTTTGGCCTCGCTATCTTTCCCTCCCGCTCTTCCTGGCCGTTGGTACCTTGGCTCGTGTAAGCCAGACGTTGAGGTGGCGAAAATAAAGAAAACAAACAGAATATTAGATCAAAATCCTAACGTCGCTTAGAGAACCCTACGGAATCATGTCGTGATCGCGATGACGGCCCCGAGCCGGAGGACGGTTTTGCTGCAGCCGCCACCATGCCAGGCGGGTCAGCGGAGTACCAAAAAAAAAACACGTTACAACACCCCCTCCCCAGACATCGGCCGCCCCGGCCGAGATTTAAGCCCGGCCTGGCCAATCCATCTATTACGCCACGTGGCGACGACCTCCATCACGCTCGATTCCGTAGCGCCCTCCATTGCAATCATAATAGAATAAAATAAGAAATTGAGGACCGTACGATAAGTTCGGTACATCCTATCTATCAACCGGTACGCCCTGCCGAGGAACGTGGCCTCGAACGCGGCAATCTCAAACACCCGCTCCCGACACACCTCAGGAAACTCCAATGCCATACCACAGGGATACCACTTTTTTTTTTTTACGTTCCCCAACGGGATTCAAGAGAGGGAAGGAGTGCAGGAGGCAAGTCAGAGCGGAAGTCAATAAACAAAATAATGATAGCAAGACAACGACAATGATCCAATTGTCAAGACAGAAGAAAATCACTCCATCAAGTCAGAAGAAAATGAAACAAAAATGAAAACGATAACAGCAATAATGTCCGATACTACACACAGACAAATAAACACATAAGTCGCTATTTTGGCGAACACGGGAACATGTTACCCCGCGAGAAAAAAAAATACTCGTGGTCAATTAGCTACCATCGGAAAAATTGAAAAACTCATCGAGCTAGCCGGCCTGAAACGCAGGTCCGCCTACTCGTGAAGCAGTAAAAGACTTGTATCGGTGTTTCCGGGAACATGTTACCCCGCGAAAAAAAAATACTCGTCCTAGCAAAATCGATTCATCGAACGGATTCAGTCCGCCGGCCTGAAATTCAGGTCCGGTGAACCAAGGTGTAATTTAAAAAAAACAACAATGTACCATAAGTACGTCGTAAGAGCGATAGAAAAAAAACGAAGAAAAACAAACAAAGAAAAGGAAGAAATAAAATTAAAAGAAAAATGGCTCAATAAATTAAATTAAAATCAAACCGTCCGCAAAAGAAAACAATGAAATCAAATTTAATTTAAAAAAAAGGGGCGGTAAAATAAAAAAAAAATTAATCCAAGCCAAAATATAATTTGATTGAAGGAAATCTAATAACTTATTTAAACGAACTAAACGAATTTAAGCCAACAAACGAATAAAAGAAAAGAAAGTCAACTAAGTTCGTTAAAATACAGTCCATAAATGAATTATATTAAATAAAGTCAATAAATAAATTAAATTAAATAATGTCAGTCAGAAAATAAAAGAAATTTTAAGTCGACACCCTAAAATTTATCGTGCAATAATAATATTGATAAGATAAATTAAACAAAGAAACTTTAAAAGATGTTGAATGCCTAACATAATAGAAACCGTACTAACCCCGAAGACAAAATAAATAAATAAATAAATATATAAACTCGACATAACAGAACTGAGAAAATAAATAAGCGGGGTCGACAAGAGTAAAAGCTGGTCTTATGTGCCACTTAGAGTCCCATTTGTGGATCACCCTGTAGATCGGAATATTCAACGAGACTTGAGAGTTCAGGAATCTTTCGTAAATTTTTCAATACGTCGGCAAGTATTCCGTCTCCAGTTCGGGATCTTAAATGTGAGGATGCAAAAAAAACGTAAACACAAAGTTGACATGCAGAGCGCGAGCGCCGGGCCACTCGGCAAGAGCTCGCGCTGGACTCACCGGCCGAGCAGAAAAAAAAACTCGGCTTAGCGACGCGAGGAACCTCGAGCACACGATACTCGAGGCCTCGAAAATATTTCGCTCGATCTCTCGCTGAAAACTTTTCTTTTTCTATTCGACGGAAACAAAGGGACGACTACGACATTGGCACACAAAAAAGACAGACTTATACACGAATATGATAAAGACGGTTGCGAAGGAGACGAAATATCGAAAATGAATTTAAATTTAACTCCGTCGAGGTAAAATAAAATTTTCTGCGCGCAATGACACGGCCCCACGTTGGGCGCCAAATTTGTGACCGCAAAATCGAGGGAGCTGGGGGAAAAGGACCGAGAGAGTCACAAAACTCCCCTCCGCCCGTCCCGACAATTTATATAGGGCGCCAGCCGAAAATCGGCTTGTCGGGATGAGAAAAGGGAACGCAGTGTCCGGCCAAACTGCAGCCTCATGGATAAGGTAGAGGGGATGGGTCAGGTGTCAATCACGCGCGGCAGGAAAAATTTATCATCAGTGAATTTATTCTACCGTTCGTTAACAATTTCCCCTCCTTCGCAAGGAACACGGGACAAAAACCAAGAAACAGAATTAAATACAATACGCGCGAAATCTCGCGAGACAGTTACTCTCGCGCACACACACACACACCAATTCCGACCGGGGCCTACGCACACTCACAATACACGTCGAGCTCGTCTTGGCCTCTCCTCTCTCTCCCCTACCGGCCACACTAATATTTCAAAACCGGACCCCCGCTAATCGGTTACCCGGCCGAGCGTTAAAATAAAGAAAGAAATATCCCGGGAAAATTACCCCGGTCGTTACTTACGTGGACGTCGATGCTCGGCAACCTCTCCCCCGCGACGAAGCCGGGAAAATCCCCACAATGGGGAAAGGGGCACCCGGTAGATATTGTTAAGGTAGACGGGAGCCTGCACGGGTTCGAACCCGCGACCCGATGATAAACGGGAGGCTAGTTCTCCGTGAAGATGTCCCGACTTGAGGGCAATCTCTCCCCCTTTCCCCTTGCACAAGCCTCGCCGCAGGCCAAGGGATCACCAAGGACGTCACGTCCCTATTTTTGGCAGACACACATTCACTCACACCTTTTACAGACTAATCGAGCCGAAGCTCGTCGCAAAACGGGATTGAGCTTCCCGCGCGCAACCACGACACGATTTCCCGACAATGCGCGCTAGCTACGTGCGACGGGGTTGATAATTACGGAAACGCGACAGAGGCCGTGGCCACGGTAAAGATGCGCGAGACCGTGAGCCGACCATACGGTCGAAAATCACCCGGATTGTTGCCGAAGGCATGGCCAAGCTCACCGGTTGCGTAATTCGGTCGTTTCCCATTGTCCCGGCCCACGTCCGTCCGGCTCGACACCTTGCAGGAAGCTAACGTAAAAGCCGGCCGACGTGCGAGAAGCGTACCCCCCACCTTTGCTTTAGTTTCTGTTCTTATGATTACACCAGAGAGGACAGGCCCGTATCGAATAATTTTCGGGAGTGTGCTTATCGATCAAGCGTGGATTTCGAATCCTCAACCTCCCGTAACGGAAGATGAAAAGTCCGCTCTTCCCGCGGGCCGTATTTCATGTCCTAGTGGAGCCGCGTCCTTCCCTGGATGATGTTTCGTAACGGTCGACCTGGGCGACGACGGGAATAAGGACCGCGGCCGACGCCAGACTCATTATCGGCTGCGGGTGTGTATTCGGCTCCTGTCCAGAAGAAACGGAAGAAGTGAAAGGGGGGGGGGGGGGGGCGTGAATCACGGCCCTGGGCAGGTAATTTTCGCGGGAATCTGCGTCCTTCCGAACGTTTGACCATAGTTGGGCCACCGCCTCTTCCCGATCTTTGGCCTTGGGAGAATGTTTGGCCTCGCTATCTTTCCCTCCCGCTCTTCCTGGCCGTTGGTACCTTGGCTCGTGTAAGCCAGACGTTGAGGTGGCGAAAATAAAGAAAACAAACAGAATATTAGATCAAAATCCTAACGTCGCTTAGAGAACCCTACGGAATCATGTCGTGATCGCGATGACGGCCCCGAGCCGGAGGACGGTTTTGCTGCAGCCGCCACCATGCCAGGCGGGTCAGCGGAGTACCAAAAAAAAAACACGTTACAATATATATATATAAATTTTCTGTGATTTAATTATGATATATACGTATGCATATATATATATATATACATATTAAAATCAACCACATAAAAATTTCTTAAATATGAATGAAATGTTATAACATTCGAATAAAATATTTGAATATATATATATTATATAGTAAGCAAAGCTTTCTTTTAACCAAATCCATGTCAATATTTTCTGTCTAATTTTCTTAAAATTATTTCAATTATTGCGGTTATTTATTTGGTAAAATAATGTACATTGTTCAAGTTTTTGTATTAATTGAAAATTTTATCTTTTCCTTTAACACCAATTTTCTACAATTTTATGTCTTTATTACAGGATCCGGTTACAAAGAATTGGTGCTGACAAGGAAAGAAGTATTTCTGATAATCAGCGAGCATTTATCCGATAAATTCGCTTCCTTGATCGAATTTATGGTAGAAAAAATTTCCAAGGACACCGGACGTACAGTTGTAGTGCCTGAGGACTCGAAACAGACTTTTTCGATACTCTTCAATCAAATGAGAACGAGGTGGCAACAAGCTCACAGAAAATCCTGTGTATTTTTCAAGAATAACGGTGAATGGCTTAGCAAGCAGGTATGTTTTGCCGCACCTACAGACACTGTAGTAACAAGCCCGGGTAATACGGGCGGCCGCCCGTCCCTTGAGTTTACAATGTCCAGTGAAAGATCTAAACGAAGGAAGACCCAAGATATTCGTACATCGTTCAACTCGGTCGAGTTAGCATACGCTACTCAGATGAGCCTTCGCTCTTCAGGACAATCCGACGCCGCAAAAGTTATTAAGGACGTAACAATGACGAGTCCTTTAAGAGCTTCCAAGTATCGTAAAGCTTACTCAGCAACGGATGAAATTACTTTATCCGAAGAGGCTGCACTTTCCGCTATGATTGAATATAAATTCTCCAAGAGTACTTACCAGGGAATGAGAAGATTAGGGAAGGAAAATAACTGTAAGCTATATCCGTCTTACGAAAAAGTGATGAAAGCAAAAAAGCGTTGTTATCCACCACGTGATGCAATCAGGATTACAGAGAGTAGTGCAGAAGTCCAACTACAGGCACTATTAGATCATACAGTTGAACGTATTTTACTCGTCCAAAATGTACTCATTCAAAGATTGACTCCAGATAATGTTCGTAAAATGGACTTGATTTGCAAGTGGGGTTGCGATGGAAGTTCTGGGCAAAGTGAATATAAGCAGACGTTCAGTGATGACAGCAAATCTGATGCGCATGTATTCTTTACTTCAGTCGTGCCATTACAACTCGTGTGTTATGATCAACAATCGAAGGAAGAAATAGTTGTTTGGAAGAACCCCAGACCCTCGTCTCCACGATTTTGTAGACCGCTTAGACTACTGTTTCTACGCGAAGACACAGAGTCAACACTTAATGAAGTCCGAATTGTTGAAGAACAAATAAAGTCACTTCGTCCATTCGAAAGTGTAATAGATGGAAAAGAAATCTCCGTAATGTACAAGTTGTTGTTCACCATGATAGATGGTAAAGTTTGCAACGCTGTATCATTGACGAAATCTGCTCAACGGTGCTATTTGTGTGGAGCAACCAACAAAGATTTTAATGCCATCGACACTGTATTGCAAAGGGAAATCAATGAAACAAATTTGAAGTTCGGATTGTCGACGCTGCATGCGTGGATACGGTGCTTCGAGTATTGCTTACACGTGTCTTACAAACTCGGCATTAAAAAATGGCAAGCTCGAAGTGCCGAAGAAAAAAAAATTACCCAGGAACGCAAGAGGGCCATTCAAGAAGGATTCAAGAAGCAATTGGGTCTAAATATCGATCGCCCAAAGCCTGGATACGGCAGCAGCAATGATGGCAACACAGCTCGGCGATTCTTTGAAAATTCGACGGTTTCCGCTGCGATAACGGGGGTCAACGAAGAAGTTATTAAACGCTTGTACGTAATCCTACAAGTTATATCGTGTGGCCACGAGATAAACTGTGAAAGATTTGAACAGTATGCTATTGAAACGGCAAGAAAGACCGTTGCATTATACCCTTGGTACTCCATGCCTACTTCGGTGCACAAACTATTAATTCATGGTCCAGTGATAATAACTCATGCTCTATTACCAATCGGCCAATTATCCGAAGATGCTCAGGAAGCTCGAAACAAAGACATCAAACGATATCGAGAAGATTTTGCGCGAAAAAGTTCCAGGGTTAAAACTATGGAAGATGTTTTTCATCGGCTCTTAGTTACTTCTGATCCGTACATTTCAAGTGTCAGAAGACTACCACAGAAGAAGCTGAAGAGTTTGTCGCCGGAATCTGTAGCGATGTTGATCGCTCCTAAAGTGACTGCTGCAGCAGACGAATTTTGCGCCGAGATTGAAGCCGTGCCGGGAGTTGTAATAGATACAAACTCGGATAATGATTCTGACTCCGACTCCGACTCCGATTACGATTTTGATTAAGAATAAAATTTTCTATTTTTGAAACGTTCCGTATGTATTTTGGAAATAAAAATAATAATTGCGTAGAATACACTGTTCACGTTTATTTTATTATGATGATTTTTTTAAATATATTAATTTATCTATTTAGCAGGATACTCGGCCATTTTGTTTATAACAATTTGCTGTAAGCTCTTTGTTGCAAGTTATAAACAATAGATATCGGATTGGTAATCAGCGACCTTGAAAACCCGTATATACCAATTTTTGTCAACATCTGGTAACTTTTTAACGTTCATGTCGGCCATATTGGATCGGCCATTTTTTTTACGATAATTTGGCTTGCGGATTCGTAATCAGCGAACTTGAAAACCCGTAAATACCAATTTTTGTCGACATCTGGCAACTTTTTAACATTCATGTCAGCCATATTGGATCGGCCATTTTGTTTACGATAATTTGGCTTTCAGATTCGTAATCAGCGACCTTGAAAACCCCTGTAAGCCTATTTTCATTCCCGTCAAAGGTCATTTGAGGTTTTGGCCAGGTTTTTGGGCTTTTCTCCTACTGTGCGACGGTTCTCGGGGCCTCGGTCGGACATCCCCGACTCGACGGCCCCGAGTTTGCTTTTGCTTTCACTTTACTTCTGGTCATTTTTCGTCAACAAGGCTGACGATGCTGCGAGAGTGATGATCGGAGCATTTGTCAATAAACAAAGCTGAAAGCAGTGCTCGCGATGGTTAGGGATGCCCCGATGGGTCATTCCCGAGACGACGGCTCCGACTTTCTCTCTGCTTTCATCTTACTTCCGGTCATTTTTCGTCAAGAAGTACAACGATGCCACGAGGAATATGACCGGAGCATTTGTTAATTAAAGAAAGATAATAGCAGTTCTCGCGATGGTTCTTGGCGTCTCGGTCGGTCATCCTCGCCGCGACGGCTCCGAGTTTGTCCTTGCTTTCACCTTACTTCCGGTCATTTTCCGCCGAGAAATCTGAGGATGCCGCCAGAACGATGACCGGACCATATGTTTATAAACAAAGATAAAAGCAGTGCTCGCCGTGGTTCTGGGGACCTCGATCGGTCATTCCCGATACGACGGCCCTGAGTTGGTTTCTGCTTTCATCATACTTCCGGTTTTTTTTCGTCAATAAGTCTGACGATGCCGCTAAAACGATGACCGGAGAATTTGTTCATAAACAAAGATAAAAACAATGCTCGCGATGGTTCTTGTGGTCTCGGTCGGCCATCCTTGACGCGGCGGCTCCGAGTTTGTCTCTGATTTCATCTTACTTCCGGTCATTTTTCGTCAAGAACGTTGACGATGCCGCGAGAACGATGACCGGAGCATTTGTTAGTAAACAACGATGAAAGCAGTGCTCGCCGTGGTGTTGGGGGCCTCGATCGGTCATTCCCGATACGACGGCCCCGAGTTTGTCTCTGCTTTCATCCCACTTCCGGTCATTTTTCGTCGAGAAATCTGACGATGCCGCAAGAACTATGACCAGAGCATTTGTTATTAAACAAAGGTAAAAGCAGCGCTCGCGATGGTTCTCGGGGTCTCGGTCGGACATCCCCGACTCGACGGCCCCGAGTTTCTCTCTGCTTTCATCTTACTTCCGGTCATTTTTCGTCAAGAATGCTGACGATGCCGCGAGAACGATGGCCGGAGCATTTGTTAGTAAGGAACGACGAAAGCAGTGCTCGCCGTGGTTTTGGGGGCCTCGATCGGTCATTCCCGATACGACGGCCCCGAGTTTGTCTCGGCTTTCATCTTACTTCCGGTCATTTTTCGTCAAGAAGTACATCGATGCCACCAGAACTATGACCGGAGCTTTTGATAATTAAAGAAAGATAAAAACAGTTCTCGCGATGGTTCTTGGCGTCTCGGTCGGTCATCCTCGACGCGACGGCTCCGAGTTTGTCCTTGCTTTCACCTTACTTCCGGTCATTTTTCGTCGAGAAATCTGAGGATGCCGCCAGAACGATAACCGGACCATGTGTTTACAAACAAAGATAAAAGCAGTGCTCGCCGTGGTTCTGGGGGCCTTGATCGGTCATTCCCGATACGACGGTCCGAAGTTTGTCTGTGCTTTCATCTCACTTCCCGTCATTTTTCGTCAAGAAGGCAGACTATGCCGCGAGAACGATGGCCGGAGCATTTCTTACTAAACAAAGATAAAAGCAGTGCTCGCGATGGTTTTGGGGGCCTCGATCGGTCATTCTCGATACGACGGGCCCGAGTGTGTCTCCGCTTTTATCTTACTTCCGGTCCCTTTTCGCCAAGAAGTCTAACGATGCCGCGAGACCGATGACAGGAGCATTTGTTAATAAATACAAATAAAAGCGACGGAAGTGACGATTCTATGGGACTTAATCGGATATTCCTGAAGTCACAGTACCTAGTTCGCGCTCGCTTTTTTCTTATCTCCGATCGTAGTGCGTAAGGAATTATGGCGATGCCGCCAAAACGGTGGCTCAAGCATTCGTTAGTATACAAAGATGAAAGCGGTGCTCGTGACAGCTCTGGGGCCATCAATCGGACATTCACGCTGTGACGGCACCGACTACGCTCTCGCTTTCATCTTATTTCAGGTCATTTTACGTCAATAAATACAACGATGCCGCGAGAACTATGACCGGAGCATTTGTTAATAAAGAAAGATAAAAGCGTCTTTCGGGATGATTCTAGGGGCCTCCATCGGACATTAACGATGTGACGGCACCGAGTTTGCTCTTGCTTTTATCTTATTTCCGGTCATAGTACGTCAAGAAGTATGAGGATGCCGTAAGACCGATAGCAAGAGCATTTGTAAACCCCTTCGCAGTGACGGGAAATATAGAGTTTCGTGTCACTTTTCTATTGGAAAATAATCTTCACAGATTTACCCTAGAATTTCAGCTCCAAGGGTTTTCGAGGTCGCTGAATCTGAATCTGAATCTGAAATGGAATTTCCACAATTCAATATGGTGGCTCCAATACGACATAAAAGGTCTTCAGTTTTAGTATGATTACGTTGATTCGTTTGGGTTTGCTTGGGTTTGGATCATCTAAACACTGCCAATATAACGAATAACGGTATGATCAGGTGAAATATCGAAATTCTTTTTCATGTCTTGTCCAAACATGAAATAAGACATATGAATGAATGAAAAAAAAACTACGAAGAATGAAAAGTATACTATAGATACACACAACGAAAAATAATGAAATCAAAATCGAAAAAAAAGAAAATAGGAAAGAAAAATGAATTTTTCAAGTCGCCAAAATACAAAAAGAAATTGAATACGAGAAATACGAAAAAAATTAAAGTATGAATAGTAACAAAAAAATTTGAAAAATACGAAAATCACAGAATAAATTTAAAATACAAAAAGCACAAAAAAAATACAAAAAGTACAAAAAAATACAAAATCGTAGTCAATGATCGTCACGTCCTCGGTCCGCGACTCTGGGTTCGCCAGAGAGCGGGATATAAAACCAAACGAGTATTTGTTTACATATGTTACTATGGATAGATTGTCATACATGATTTGCTAAGTCTTAATTCATCATATTGTATCCAAGCATTAGACACTTGAAGTTAGGACTCTAATTCGAAATTCTCGACCATAAAGATCCTAAAGATACTAATTTTTGTCGAAATCTAACTACTTCTCGAATTTGCGTTCACCATATTGGATTCGTTATTATCAATTTTAAAAATCCGAATTCAATTTCAGATTCAGCGACCTCAAAATCCATACGTTACGTACTTTCGTCAGAATCAACTCATTTTTCGCATTTGCGTCCGTCATATTGGATCCGCCATTTAGAATTTTGGAAATTTGATTCCAAATTCGGATTCAGCGACCTCAAAACCTACGATTTACTAAATTATAGTCAAATCGCTGTAGTAGAAGTATGTTTTATTTCAAATGCCCACATGTGTGTCATGACACAAAAATGGCACGACTTTTTTTTTGCCATATGTGTATCACTGACAGTCAAAGGGTTCGTACACAAAAATAGAAGCGGTGCTTGCGATGGTTCTGTGGGCCTCAATCGGACATTCTTGATATGATCGGCTTTCAATTTGACCCCGCTTTCGTCATACTTCCACAATATTTAATAGACCATTTATCCTCTACTCGAAGCTACAGGTTTAATCATATAATCATTCTTTACGCGACAAGAACGAAAAGAACGTATTGCTTGATGTTACGGCCTGAGTTCAACTCTCTTTCGACTATGCACTTTATTGAATTGATGGATTGATTTTGATTTTGCGGTAATAAGCTCCGAGAATTTTGAGATGCATTACTAAAAAAGAGCCGTAGTTATTATTTCTCGATATCAAGAGAATAAAGATCACACCGATGCTCCAAATGATTTTCACATATTCTATCGATTCTGATATAGAAATCGACCGTTATTTGTTTTTGTAACTTCTCGCACGGATCTTGTTACATCCTAGCGAATGTGCCTTCTCTCGGTTATTCCCAATATCCTCATTTGCCGTTATAAGCTTATTATTAAATGTATAAATCTAAGAATAAGACGAATAACCGCGTAAAAAGGAACGTGCGTACGTTTCACACGCACATTCAACCCACAGCGATATACGCATGATAGCAGCACCGTCAGCTATCGACTTTTCCTATGCCATTGGCTGTCAACAAGAACAAGATCTCAGGCGAATATTCCAAGAAGAGCTGTCCAACGAAAACCAACCATCACCTCGATCAACAGACTCCAAAAATTCTACGCCGGCCCAACTGCATGAGAACCAAGAAAGCCTCGACCCTAGATTATTTAAACATAACATAAACTAGACGGCTCCGACGAGCTTATGACTCCGACTAAATAATAAGACATCCGGTCTCGCAGCGTAGTCCGATATACAAACCTCTCAATATGAGAAGTCACCATAGCCATAAATCGACATAACACAAACCATGCGAATGCTTAGGTCTCTGATATCGAACTCTATATCCCATGCGCTTTTTCCCCGAAACACGAGACAAAGGTCTCCTTCTCTTCATACGCATATTAGTCAGAACCGATGCCCTGAAATAAGGCCAGCCACGTGCCTAACGAATCTGTACGCTAATCAACCGATATCTTCACGACCAATGGTCCAATCCCTAAAGAACTAGATGACCAAGACCACACTCTCCCACCTTCCTTCTCCCACTACTGAACCTCTCCTAATTTTTATATCAAGAAAGACTTCCTTCCTGATGTCAGTCTCCCGACAGTCGCCATCAAATACAGATCTCAGTCTCGCGAAATCTTCAATCAAAATTAACTTCACGTCTTAATCTTGTTCTGACAGAATTCGAAGTGTAGAACCGGTATCATAGAGTTTCGAATACTATACATCTTCGGGTTTTGACCGAAGCATCGTATAAAAGTTTAGTCGACTCTCGCGGCCTCGAGTCCATAAAACAGTTCAAGTGCTATTTTTCTACGCGCATATACATAAGCACTCTCAGCGGCCCAAAAGTCTGGTGCTGGTGACCGCTTTCCGAACGCTGAGCGTGGCGTCCGTCAACGAGGCCCTTATCTGCGAGCGACAACCGATACTCTTGCGAGCGAGCGTACCTACAGACCGATACACTCACAAACACAGCGACCACTGTAAGCAACAAATTTCATTTTATGTTAATCCGATTGTTCCCCCGACTTTATAGTTATTTTTGCATCGTCAATTTTTCTGTATAAACCATCTTATTCATCCGATCACTTATTTGTAATAAACCTATAGTTAAGTTTGTACAAATTTTTCGGATTATTTCTCGATACCAAATCACTGCATGACTTCCTAATTTTTAACTCATTCCAAGCACTACCCCTTTTTACCCTCATCCCGTGCTATTGCGCTTGTCGTAGGCAAAAAAGGAGGGAATCAAAAAATATATGCCCACGTCCCATCCGGACGTGACATATTAATTTTTGGGGGCTCGTCCGGGATATTCAAAAGGGAATGTGCCGATTGATTCAATGTCCGGGGACGAATCAACAGCTAGTTCATTGAATTTAAATATCACTGACGACTTAGGTGAATCATCGGGTTATTCTTTGAGGAGTTCTGACGCTCAATTGCTACCCGGTCTCGAACCTAAGAAACGACCAGTAAAAAAATTAGAATTACCCCGAAAAATCGATAACGAAAACACAACAGACATGGCGCTAGGTACAAATCAGTCACTCGCTTACGTATCTTTAAGGGAAGCTATCGAAATGGTCCCGGATTTTGACGGGAAAGGGAGCTCCTTCTCAGATTTTGTAGCCGGATGCGAAGACGCATTGGCGTCGCTTCCGCCCGGATCCGAAGCACGGTTTGTGAGAGTAATTCGAAACAAACTAAAGGGTCAGGCTAAGAAGGTCGTCCACGTTCGAAACAGTAGAATCTCTTCTGCAATTTTTAAAGAAACTATATGCTCCAAACAAAACTGAGGTTCAACTGTTGGGAGAACTCAGTCACATTTTTCAAGGAAGCGGTGAAACCGTGATAGATTTTTCCACTGCAATTAGGGATAAAGCTAGGGAAATATTCGACGCTCAACCAACATCCCAAAACGGCACGGAAAGTGCCGCTCACAGAAAAACATTAGACGGCTATTTCCTCTCGTGTTTCAAACGCGGGCTAAGACTGGAGATAGAACAGCGTCTCCCTCGGTGCGACGATATCTCGACCGCTATAGATCATGCGATTGAAATCGAACGCGACCTCGAAGCCCGTAAGGAACTTTTCTCGTCCTCTATTAGATCTGTTCCGAACAAATCGGTAAAAACCTTTAGCATCTGTAAAAAGGACGATCATTCGAGCGAAGCTTGCCGATTTGCGGCAATCACATGCCAAAAATGCAACAGTAAAGGTCACAAAGCCGATCAATGTGGAAATAATCAAATCGCTCAAAAATCGGTCGCGTGTCAAATTTGCGATAAACCCGGTCACACCGCGAAAAATTGCTACGTTAACCAAAAATCTTTCAAATCTTCTGGCAATCAATCACACCGCTCGCCCGGTCCTCAATGCCCATTCTGTCATAAGCAGGGTCATACCGCGGATCGATGTTTTAAATTTAGAAACAATCCCCCGAATTCTAATCCGCCATCTTGTCGTTATTGCAAAAAGGTCGGGCACACTATCGAAAACTGTCATGCTCGAGATTATAATAATTCACGTAATCAGTCGGGAAACGGGTCGAGTGCCCCTCGGACAGACGCACCGAGCGGGCCGCCCACTCAAACGCGTCAAGCGAACGCCGTCTCTCTCGGGGAGCCGAACGAAACTATCCGACCTACGCAATAAAGTCGGAAAATTTCAACACATTGCCCTCGGTATGTATCGGAGTATTACCGGAAAAAGGGGCAATTTCGATGCTATTAGATAGCGGTGCCATCCCCAATTTGATAAAAAAGGCATATACAAAAAATATGGTAGACATCAACGAAGAAGATGTCATTAAATTAACAGGCATATCCGAATTACCGGTCTTTGGACTAGGGAGCGTGCTACTTCGCGTATTCGACTCTGAATCGCTATTTCACATCATACCCGACAATGTGCCGCTTCCCTACCCCGGTTTGCTGGGGTCTACATATTTTTATGAAACCAAGTCCAATATCAATTACCGCACGGAATGTCTCGAGTGTGGGGATAAATCATGGCCTTTCGAAAAAAAACCGAACCCGACGAGGTGATAGAAATCCCCGCGCGTTCGGAAACTCCCTTCTTCGTGAAGGTAAAAGACAGCATAATAAAAGAGGGATACCTCTCGCCTTTAAAAATCCGTCAAGGTGTATACGCCGGCGATTGCCTGGTGACAAACATCGACGGAAAGGCTCATTTGAAGGTTTATAATACCACAAATGACGCTGTCAAACTGATCGTTCCAGTTGTGGAGCTGCAGGAATTCGACGCTATCGAAGACCTGTCAGAAAATACTCCCAGTTCAGACTGTACAACAGTTTCAAATTCTCGTTCAATCCCTCGTGACCCTCCTAATCCAAGCGTAAATTGTACGATAATTGCGCCGATCCAGAGCCCGAAAGTGGCCAATTCTAAAATTTCGATGATAAATGTCGAATCAATTAACAAGTCTTGTAGCGAGGAAAGAACGAGAATCAACATCAAGCAAAATAAAAATGTCAGTCAAATTCCAGGACAAAAATCGAAGGCAGACAAAAATAAAAACGCGAAAAACTCAAAAATGAAATCGGTCGAAAATCCAAAAATCGAGGTCAATCGTAACGAACAGTTAAACAATAAAATAAATCGAAATAAAAGTAAAGAATCGAGTCAAAACGTGATCTGCATTCCTGCCTCTGAATCAACATCGCGTATAAAGAAAAATAATTCAGAGCGCTCAAAAATAATAAAAAGTCTCTTGCGACTCGACCACCTTGCAAAAATCGAGTTAGAACATGTCGAAAAAATAATCGAACAATATTCAGACAGATTCCATGCAAAGGGCGAACCTCTAGAAGCCACACATGTGCTTCGACATAAGATCCCAAAGGTCGATGACCTGCCGATAAACACTAAACAGTATCGGTTCCCCCAAGCGCTCAAGGGCGAAGTCCAGCGTCAAGTGGACGAGCTACTAGAAACAAGAGTCATAAGCCACTCGGAATCTCCAAACAACAGTCCCGTATGGATAGTCCCGAAAAAACCAGACTCCAACGGTAACAAACGTTGGCGAATGGTAATTGACTTTCGTGCTTTGAACGAAAAAACAATCGGTGACTCATATCCGCTACCCAACATCACAGATATTCTGGATCAGTTGGGACGCGCGAATTATTTTTCAGTGTTCGATTTAGCATCCGGTTTCCACCAGATCGAAATGAATCATGAAGATAAATCGAAAACCGCTTTCTCTCCCACATGGGCACTACGAATTTTCAAGAATGCCATTCGGGCTTAAAAATGCCCCGGCAACCTTCCAGCGCTAATGGATATCGTATTGAGTGGACTCCAAGGAGTATCCCTCTTTGTTTATCTCGACGATATCGTAGTGTATGCCAGGGACCTAGAGGAGCACGGTAAAAAGATTCACGAACTGATGGAACGATTGCGCAAAGCCAATCTCCAATTACAACCGGATAAATGCGAATTTCTTCGACCAGAAGTCAGGTACCTAGGGCACATAATCGGTAAAGACGGACTTAAACCAGACCCGAGCAAACTCTCAGCCGTCAAAGATTTCCCTGTACCCAAAAATGTCAAAAATATTCGCCAATTTTTAGGCCTAACGGGTTACTATCGTAGGTTTATCAAAGACTTCTCCAAAATCGCGAAACCACTAATTCGCCTCTTAGAGGACAAGGTTGACTTCAAATTGACTGACGAAGAGCAAAAAGCTTTCGATATCCTAAGGGATAAATTATGCGAAACTCCTATTCTCCAATACCCCGATTTCGAAAAACCGTTTATTATAACAACGGATGCTTCTGGCTATGCCTTAGGCGGAGTCTTATCACAAGGAGAAATAGGAAAAGACAAACCGATAGCTTATACGTCGTGCGTACTGCGAGGAGCGTCCCTTCGGTACGACACGTACGAAAAAGAAGCAATGGCCATCATTCATAGCGTAAAAGCCTTCCGACCGTACATCTATGGTAGGAAATTCACGCTTGTAACGGATCACAGACCTTTGGTTTGGTTCAAGACCGCCAAAGACGCGAACGCACGCGTTCTCAAATGGCGACTCAAGCTGTCCGAATACGATTACGATGTCGTATACAAACCGAGCACACTAAATTCAAATGCTGATGCATTGTTGCGTAATCCAATCGAACAGCCAGAAGAGTCCAAAATAGCCGCCCATTACAATCACAAAGAAATAACAAATTTCAAAAACGCGCCACAGAAGATAACTCGTTCAAAAACGAAATCCAGTAGTAGTGAAGAAGAAGGTGCTACTCCCATTCAAATCACGACACGGGTCAAAATCCATCCAGTTCCGGAATCCGAAAAAATAAATGTAGTCACCCGTGCTCAGGCAAGGGAAACTGTACTATTCGATCCGGATACAATAATACAAGCAAATGAAACGCTCGATGACGTTAGTGTGTCGAGTGCCGATGCGCCTGCTCTCGAGAAGGCCGACGCACGCCCCGCGTCGCAGCATCGTACACGACGACCTCGCAAGGCCGTGAACTACGAGGAGAGTAGTGACGATGAGACGGAGGCCGAGGTAATAAGACCCGCACGCGTCACCCGACCTAAGAAGGCCGTCGGCCCAAAAACATTCAATGGCCCGAACTAGCGCAAAGCACCTCCTATCTCTCACTCCAAAACCTCCACCGATTCCAATTCCGATAATTCGACAAATTCAGATTTCAGCTCTCTCAATTCAGAACTTTCTGAAGACGAGATCCCTCCCACAGAGGAAAGAAAAATATCAGAATTTCAAATCGCTAATTGCATTACGACTAAGGAATTGTTCCATTTTCGAAACGATCACCTAGTCTATTTTGTCGATTCAGCTGGCAAACCATGTGACTCTGGAGCACAAAAGTTGTTAGAATTAAACAAACTTCCCCTCTGGAAGAATTTGACGGTTGGCCAAGCTTACAGCAAAAAATTCGGAAAAAAATATCACATCGCCCTCGTTATCAAAGGCGAGTATTCAGGATCATTATCGTTCGTATCAGAGAACATTAAAGAAAGCGTAAAGGAATTACGAGATCTTTGCGAAATCCTCAAACTTGAATCGTGGAGTATTTGCCAATCGAATCATGTCGAACACATAGTATGGAACGACATCATGAACATCATAAAAGAATCCTTTAAGAATAGTCGAGTAAAGATAATCATTTGTCTGGGAACTCTACAGTACGTGCCAATCGAAAAACGAGATTCGATTTTTTATGAAATGCATAAGTCCCCAATCGGAGGACACAAGGGTGTTTCAAAAACGTACAATAGAATCAAGCGCGAATATTTCTGGGAAGATTTAAAGTCCGACATCCAAAGAAGAGTGCAGCAATGCTTAGAATGTCAATTAAAGAAATTGGTCCGAGTCAAAACCAAACAACCGATGATAATAACGGACACTCCCGGAACCGTTTTTGAAAAAATATCAATGGATATTGTTGGACCTATGCAACGCACGTCAAATCAAAACGAGTATATTCTCACGATCCAAGACCACCTCTCAAAATATTGTGTTGCAATTCCGCTTCCAAATGCACTGGCGACTACGGTCGCTGATGCATTCATAAAAAGATTCATTTGCGTTTTCGGTGCGCCAAAAGCGCTATTAACAGACCAAGGAAGCAATTTTTTGAGTGGTCTCATGAGAAGGGTCGCAAAACGTTTCCGAATTAAGCGATGTAGGACAACGGCGTTCCACCCGCAGTCCAATGGTGCCCTCGAAAGATCTCACCACGTATTAGCCGAATTTTTGAAGCAATACACAGATAAGGATAACGAGTGGGATCAATGGCTAGAATTGGCAATGCTCTCGTACAATACTAGCGTTCATGAAAGCACGAAGTACACTCCCTATGAGGTAGTCTTCGGCAAAGTTGCAAGAGTCCCATCAAGCGCACCGCTTCGGGAATCAGATCAGCTACCAACATATCGCGGTTATTTAATTGAATTGATCACACGTATAAACAGAATCAGAAACATCGCTTACGAAAATTTGGTCTCGTCCAAACAACGCTCAAAAAAATATTATGACAGAAACGCGAATTCAAAAAATTTCAAAGTAGGAGACTTTGTCTACCTACAAAAGGGTCCTAAACCTGGTAAACTCGGAGATCAATACACTGGACCGCATAAGGTCTTAGAAAAATTTGCAAAGGGCAACGTAAAAATTCAATACAACAATAAAACGCGAGTAGTTCATGAAAATCGTCTGCGACATTCTCACATTAACGTTGAAACCAAACCCAATAGGAAACCCAAGTCGACTCGTGTCGACGAATCCGACTTTAATCCTAATTAAATAAGTAATAATAATAATTATCCTGTTTTTCAGATGGCTGTTATCAATCATTATCGTCTAACGATATCACCTTTGCACTTGCAACCAGAGAACTAGATCAAAATTTCTAGTTACAGTATCTTCAGTAAAGAACATCCGAACTTGTTTATGTTCAAAACTCGCCGAATTAACTATTTCGCAATTTAACAAAAATTTGCAGTCGCAAACTTAGATATAATCACCTACATGAATTCGAAAATCATACAAGTAGTTATTATATTACATTAGAAAATCATTATATTACGATATGCATACGCAACAGTGTAGCAAAGAGCACCAAATGCTCCAAAACAATTTGTTATTAGCGATCTAAGCATCGGACGTATTGTATACAATATAAGGAAAGAGCCGAGTTACAAGTCGGCTATATATAGCCGTACTTTCTGACGAAATATACACATTATTCATCGTATAACAAAACAAGGAAATCTGATCAGGCTAAAAGAATTTTACGATTAATTTCCTGTCACTCGTGGGAACGAAAAATATCTCCTTACTCCTCGAACTCACATATAACCAATTACCAAAAGAAAAACTCAAACAACCTGCAATTCCTTACTTCCCCCATATTACCTTTTCGGAGACACTTGGTACAAGTTCATCCCTGTTCTGGTCAAAGCCACACCACCTGCAATCACGAAATCCACGACGAAGTCTACTCGGCGATATATCAACCCAACATCATCAGCATCATGTGCGATGTACTCCAAAGAAGATATCGACAACGTACGATATCGCGTAATGTTTCCCGTGGAGAAACCCGCTGTCGTAAACAACATGACACGGGGCATCAGTGGTGAGAACACTACCAATCCGGAGGACAAGTTGTTAAATCTCCTGGATAACTACCATCTATAACACCAAGCGGACTCCATCTGGAATCGCACTTGGAAAATTCATTCAATTCGGTACAGCAAGTGCTGGTTTCACCCGAATCTCACTCGTCGTGCGAGCGATCAAGATCCTCGTAGATACGGCGATCCATGCATACAGTCTACACCATGTGGAGGGCTGGTCAAGTTATTTCGTCGGTGCAGTATAGGACTCGGCTACGTACCTCCTGACGCACCTGGCTAAACAACCCAAGAAGAAAACGTCAACGGATGCAGTGACTGGTCAAGAACCTCATCAACTCGTGTTGGCCTCTCCAGCTGAACCAGAGGGCCAATATCAACACTGCAACACATGATCTGTACTCTGTCCTCTCCGATCATCCAGAAAACAATCAATCCACCAAACCTCGTTCCTTCTCTTAAATTCGCACGAGGAGATTTAAGATAATTCTGATCATGCTGATAATTTATTTTTTGTCGTCGTTCTTTTAACCTTGTCAATTAAGAGATAGGGTAAAATAAGTAAATAAGCATCTATGCACGAGGAAAAATAAACGGGAGAAAACTCGTACCCATATTTTCTAGCGCAAAATAAAAAATTTATATTCATAATTATTTTAAAAAAACGGAGAAGAAAGAAAAACTTCCTTGCATAAATATCTAGATATAAATACGATAACCGAAAATATTCTTATACAAATATCTATATATACAATAATAAGACACACATTCTTTCCTTCTTCTATAGTCTATATAAGACTCTAATCCAAAGATTGTACCTACCGACACCAAAACCGTTTAAGAATAGGCTGACGACGATATTGAGATAACCTTCAGAACATTCATAATAATTGAGCGGGACGCTCAATCTTCAACCGGGGAGGTGTTACATCCTAGCGAATGTGCCTTCTCTCGGTTATTCCCAATATCCTCATTTGCCGTTATAAGCTTATTATTAAATGTATAAATCTAAGAATAAGACGAATAACCGCGTAAAAAGGAACGTGCGTACGTTTCACACGCACATTCAACCCACAGCGATATACGCATGATAGCAGCACCGTCAGCTATCGACTTTTCCTATGCCATTGGCTGTCAACAAGAACAAGATCTCAGGCGAATATTCCAAGAAGAGCTGTCCAACGAAAACCAACCATCACCTCGATCAACAGACTCCAAAAATTCTACGCCGGCCCAACTGCATGAGAACCAAGAAAGCCTCGACCCTAGATTATTTAAACATAACATAAACTAGACGGCTCCGACGAGCTTATGACTCCGACTAAATAATAAGACATCCGGTCTCGCAGCGTAGTCCGATATACAAACCTCTCAATATGAGAAGTCACCATAGCCATAAATCGACATAACACAAACCATGCGAATGCTTAGGTCTCTGATATCGAACTCTATATCCCATGCGCTTTTTCCCCGAAACACGAGACAAAGGTCTCCTTCTCTTCATACGCATATTAGTCAGAACCGATGCCCTGAAATAAGGCCAGCCACGTGCCTAACGAATCTGTACGCTAATCAACCGATATCTTCACGACCAATGGTCCAATCCCTAAAGAACTAGATGACCAAGACCACACTCTCCCACCTTCCTTCTCCCACTACTGAACCTCTCCTAATTTTTATATCAAGAAAGACTTCCTTCCTGATGTCAGTCTCCCGACAGTCGCCATCAAATACAGATCTCAGTCTCGCGAAATCTTCAATCAAAATTAACTTCACGTCTTAATCTTGTTCTGACAGAATTCGAAGTGTAGAACCGGTATCATAGAGTTTCGAATACTATACATCTTCGGGTTTTGACCGAAGCATCGTATAAAAGTTTAGTCGACTCTCGCGGCCTCGAGTCCATAAAACAGTTCAAGTGCTATTTTTCTACGCGCATATACATAAGCACTCTCAGCGGCCCAAAAGTCTGGTGCTGGTGACCGCTTTCCGAACGCTGAGCGTGGCGTCCGTCAACGAGGCCCTTATCTGCGAGCGACAACCGATACTCTTGCGAGCGAGCGTACCTACAGACCGATACACTCACAAACACAGCGACCACTGTAAGCAACAAATTTCATTTTATGTTAATCCGATTGTTCCCCCGACTTTATAGTTATTTTTGCATCGTCAATTTTTCTGTATAAACCATCTTATTCATCCGATCACTTATTTGTAATAAACCTATAGTTAAGTTTGTACAAATTTTTCGGATTATTTCTCGATACCAAATCACTGCATGACTTCCTAATTTTTAACTCATTCCAAGCACTACCCCTTTTTACCCTCATCCCGTGCGATTGCGCTTGTCGTAGGCAAAAAAGGAGGGAATCAAAAAATATATGCCCACGTCCCATCCGGACGTGACAAGCTCCCGTTGCGAATGTCGACAATGAGGCGCGATTTCATTTTAATGAGGCGCTATTTCATTTTAATTATGAAATTTATTATTAGATACCAGAGAGAAAGTCGAATAGAGCGAGATTAAAGAGTTAGGGAAGTTCGACAATGCGTGATGTGCGTACGTACGTACGTGAGAAAATGTTCAGGGTGCCTAATAATTTTGACCGAAGCTCTATTTATATTTATTTTCATTTCCTATATTTTTATTATTTACAATTTTTTATTTTTATTCTTTACAATAATTATTTTTATTCCTGACAATTATGTATCTTCATTCTTCTTTATCTCTTATTCTTTAAAGGTTTCTTCAATTAATATTAAATTTTTCAAAATCTTCACGGCCCTCGAACTTCCGGGTGGAGGAAACCCTGTAAACTAAAGACAAATTTTATTGTCATCTAATTCATTCTCCGATACGGTGGCAGGTAATTTTATTAACAAAATTAAAATATTCTTTCCAATGAAAGATGCCTTCCATTGCCGGAAGGGATCTTTGGATTGGTGTATTCACCTCTTCATCGTCGACGCTTTTATCGCTGTTCGACGTCTTTCTTCGCTCGTGACGGGAAATCGGTATCTCAGTGTGGCTAAAATTACAAATAATAGTAGCGATTTAGGTATCTTTCACGGAAAGAAATTAATAACCTGAGAACATTCACAAATAATTACCTTGGCGGTACAGTGTCAAATTCCGATCGGCCTAAAATTGACTCACGCATCGCCCGTCCAACTTCTACGAAACTGTTACTGTAAAGAAATTATTGTTGATGATTACACGCTATTTTATGTCCGGAGCAAAATTGAACATATCAATTTAATTGTAGTTACCATTTTGATATTTCCGTGACGTTTTCCGTAATTTTTTTCAATTCGATGAATGCGGTGATTGCGCGACGATGTCGATCGACAAAATTTCGGATATAATTTTGCCTTTTTTTGTCGGTGATGCCACGAAAGAGAAACTGCAAATTTTCTTCAATGTGTTGGCCGAAATCCATTTCTCATTCCCACTTTTAATTTGGCTCAAACTGACATCAACTTTTCCCAAAAATTTTTCGCTCAAAAGCAGGTTTTTGTAAAATTTGCGTGGATTTTGCGACGCGGAGTCCCGCACAGCGCCCGAAGCCATCATGACAGTGACAGTGAAAGACATATGGATACAAATTCATTCTCCTGTCATCGCCTCCAACATGAACTAAGCTTAGTCTCCATAAGCTTAGTTCACGGTGGAGAATAAAGATTAATTCACGTTGGAGACGTAAGCTTGGTTCCCGTTGGGGACGTAAGCTTGGTTCACGTTGGAGACGGTGATCGGGGAAGTGCCATATGTATCGGTAAATATTTCACTTCTCCGGTGGCAGACGTGTCTCTACCGATGCATCGGTCACTGTCACTCTCATGATAGTTTTGGGCGCACTGAGTGACTACGTGTCGAAAAGTCATCAAAAATACAATAAAAATGTTCCATTAAACGACAAAATTATCGGAAGGATCGTTGTCCGTTTCAGGAAGAATGAAAATTGGGATGAGAAATGGATTTCAGCAAATACAATAAAGAACATTTGCTTCGGTAATCATTCTCGCGGCATCGTCAGCCTTCTCGACGAAAAATGACCGAAAGTTAGATGAAAGCAGAGACGAACTCTGGGCCGTCAAGTCGGGGATCACCGATCGAGGCCCCCAGAACCGTCACGGGCACCGCTTTTACATTTGTTTACTATCAAATGCTGCCATCGTTCTCACGGCATCAGCAGACTTCTTGACGCACTATGACCGGAAATAAGAGAAAAGCGAGAGCGAACTCGGTGCCGTCACGTCGTGGATGTCCGATTGAGGCCTCCAGAAACGAGTACCGCTTTTATTTTTGTTTAATAACAATTGCTACTGTCATGGGAGTCGCAGCATCGTCAGACTTTTTGAAACACTACGACTAAAAGTAAGACAAAAGAGGAGACGGATTCGGCCTTGTCATATCCGGAATGTTCGAGTCAAGACTCAAGGACCATTCGCAGCCCCGATTTTATCTTCCGTGCATCATCAATATTCTTATAACAGTTCTCGCAGCATCATGCGATTTCTCGACGCAATCTGACCAGAAGTAAGAAGAAATTGCCGACGGATTCGGTACAGTAATATCCGGAATGTTTCACTGAGGCCCCGAGAACCATTCCAAACACCGATTCTATCTTTGTTACGTTAACAATCACGCTCTTTGTTACGTCAACAAACACACTCAATCGGCGCATAACATTTTCTAGGCAGATCAGGACCAGTACTTTGTCCCTACTCGAATTTTTACACGGAACACACGGGTCATGGAATTTCCTCAACATCGGGACTTAATCAGAATCAAGCGTATCATCTCGCTCTTCTCGAATCTCGTTTCCATAGACCTCTTAATGAGCGCCTCTTAGAAGTATGTTTGCAAACTTTCAGTGCTTTTAATTGTCGGAGAGTGCATGAAATATCGATGTTTCATTTTGCGTCCCACATAAAATCATTATTTCCCTATTTATTTATTTATTCATTCATGATTTTTATTGTCGTCGAATCACACATCTTCGCCTCTCGTTAGATGCGTGTTTGCAAACTTTCAAGGCTCTACGTAGTCGCAGAGCGGATGACATGTCGGTCTTCCGCTTTGCATTCCACAAAAAATTGTTCTTCTCATTTTCTTTTTTTTAAAGTTGAATCATGCATTGGCAAGTTAATTAATCATCTCAAATAAAATAATCAAGTAAATAAAAACTTGCAAATTGTAAAAATAATCGCTCGGTGCCTCCGAATTTAAGAAACATCAACTTATTTATCTTTCGATTCATTATTCCGACGAATCCAATGAATAATTTGAATTTTTCATCATCGGCGCATTAATCATTGCCGCACGAAGAATTACAAGCATCATGAATCTCGACGATCCTCATGCCTTGGCATGGAGCGACATTTATGGAGCGATAGAAAACGACGCGTGAAATGCCGAATCTGCCGTCCTGTCACAAGTCTCGAACCCGATTGGTTTGCAGGCGGCCTAAGGGAATGATACGCGAGATGTCAAATCACGCTCGCCGTTATCTGTCAAACGTTGCCTTTCTGCATAACCTTGACGCGCGGTCTGAACTTGCCCGCGAAATATGGCGGAAGGCCATAGCAGACGACACACGAAATGTCATATTGCCAAGACAAGCGAGACAAACGCCAGGCATAACGTTTCGCCTTCAGCTGTAACGCTATTCGAACATGCTCATTCTTCAATTTATCTATTTAATTGTTTATGAGTCCCGAGACGTGTCAGGTGTGGTACTGAAACAGGGCCTGAGCCATTATTCGCCGACACCGAGAGAATAAATATTAAATCAATACTCCAAACTGATTTCGCATGTTCTACGAGACACTGCTAAGACCATTCACTCGAATTCCTTTTCGATTTAATCTTATTTCCGATTAGAGCGAATGGATCAATTGACCAGTGCTCCAACGCCACGTTTAATCATAGAGTCGTTCTCTACGCGACAAAGATAAAATGAATGCCAATCTTGACGTTTCGATTTAAGTTATAACCCTCTTCGAAAATGCACATAATTGATCTGAAGCAAGCACTCCTCGAAGAAACTGGTAGACGGCTGGAGTTTTTAGTTCGATCGACCACTAAGAAAGTAATACTCAAACTTCGTGCGCAACAAAAGAATTTTAATATTTTGCAATGAACTTTAAACAAATATGTAAAAAGAAAATATTTACATTAAAGAACAATAGGTGTTTGAATCGAACAAAAAGTATTTACAATGAACGTATGTACATGATGAAAACATAAAATATGTACAGTTAGACGAAACCGACTCTACAAACCGAAGGACTCAACGCCGCCAAAACTTATAACTCTAGGCATCGGAATATCCCGGGTCATAGAACTTTCCCCACATCGTCAATGGTGGGAAAATGCCTAGACCGATTTTCTCAACGAACCTAGACCGATTTTCTCTCTACACTTAATTTTTGAGGAGACCATGGATGGCGTTAAGTATACGCCCTTTCAGAATACGTACCTTATTCGGCTATTTGGTAAAAAATAGGGTGCTTACCTCCACCACGGTCATAGAGCAACAACGTGTTGGACATTTTTCTCCAATTTCCAAATCGTTTTTTTCTATTTATGTGGAATGAATCGTAGTTAGCAGAACCCACCAATTCGAAACGCCGCCTTTTTTTGTTTGAAAAACTCAAAACATGTTAAGACATTAAAACGGACTATGATAAACAGTATGAAGGAGAGATATACAGAAAGGTACGGCAGTAGATCACAACCAACTTTACAAAAAGATAAGAACTGATCGCAGAAGATCACGAACTCGCATTAAACGTCTTCCGAAGAAATGAACCTATGGGTTCCATCTCTTGATAAGGTGCTCAATGTGGGCTCCTTCTCTATCTATGCATAATTCTACTCTTCTCGTGAAGTTTGATCTGGTTCGCCGCAACATACCCGGCGTGATGGTCGCAAATGCGCTTCTGATCCGCTCCTGCATATCATCCTCAGTAGTGGGTTCTGTCCTGTAAACGATGTTTTTTATTGTCCCCCAAACGAAAAAATCAAGGGATGTCAAATCGGGCGATCTCGCTGGCCACGGAATCGTTCCGTGTAAAGCGAGTACCCGATTCGGAAAACGTTGATTCAGAATGTCTCGCACGCTGCGTGCTGTATGCGCCAGGTGTCCATCTTGTTGCCACCACATTCTTAGCCGGATAGCCAAGGGCACACCTTCGAGAAGTTCGGGAAGAATGTTTGTCAACAATTCTTCATACCGAAAACGGTCCATGTTGCCCTCAAAAAACCATGGTCCGATCACTCGATCGTTAAGAACACCGGCCCATACATTGACGCGGTAGTGGTTCTGCCGATCAACTTCAACGACCCATCCAGGATTTTCTTCAGCCCAGTGCCGGACATTTTGACGGTTGAATATCCCGTGGCTTGTGAATCCGGCTTCGTCAGTAAATAGAACGAATTTAACGAAGTCCGGGTCATCCAGCTCTTGTCCAATCGCCCACGTGCAGAACTGGAGCCTACGCTCGTAGTCACGTTCCCGTAGGCTCTGACAGACGTGTGCGCGGTACGGGTAGTGCTGCTCCCGCAAAATTTTCCGCACGGTTTCTCTGTAGACGTCTGGTCAAACAAAAAGGTTGCCATTTCCATAAGGCTCTCTCTCACTCACCCTCTCACTCACTCACTCACTCACTCACTCACTCACTCACTCACTCTCTCTCACTCTCTCTCACTCTCTCTCACTCTCTCTCACTCTCTCCCACTCTCTCTCACTCTCTCTCATCGGGGGCTGTCTGATCGGTGAGTCTAGCTTGACGTACTTTCTATCGGCTCTCTCTTTTCTCGACAATATTTCCTGCCGCACCCTGCCTACGGGCGTCTTTGTTTCAGGGATAAGCACGCCAAAAATTGCTTGCCTCTCTGCTGTATGCAATATCCCCGTTTCACGTTCTCGCAACGCACCAGCGTCATTTGGATTTCTGCATCTTCATTCTCGGAGTCCCTTGGTCGCAGCGGCCATTTACTCCACTCGTCGCGCATGCGCGGATACGGCCTGTCTCACCTTATCATCGTGGCTCTCTCTTCTTGATATCGATCCATCGATCATCTAATCAACGTACATCTATCCCCTCGATCACGCATGCGCGGTTACTGGCTTCTGTCTTGCTCTATCGTCACGGCTCTCTCTCTTCGGCATCGACTCATCGATCGTTAAGTCTTCTCCCACCACACTCATCCATCGCCTCATCGCACACAGGTATCGCTCGGCGCCCCACCACTCACAACTGCTCTGTGGTTCTAATTGTCACGAGATACGTCACTACTCGGCGACCGATTAATTGAAACGCGCTATCGCCTTTATTGTGATGGAACAGTAGTTCTCGCTTTATGTCGCGCGAGTGCTCTAAGTGTAAAAAGCCTGTAGCTCGTTTCGCGCTCGTGTGCACTACCTGCTCGCGATCTTTTCACCCAGGGTGCGCGCGATCTTACCTGTGCAGCTCCTCAGCTGACCCTTGCTGTCGTTCACTTTGGCCGTCGCCCTCTCGTCCCTCGGAGTCACTTGTTTACGCTACTACCATGAGTCGATTACCGTCGCCTGTTCAACCAATAACCCTCGAAGCTATATCTAATATGTTCCGCGAAACAAATAGTAAGATCGATGCGTTAGTCGCTGACCATGCTCAAGCCATTGCTAACATTAATCCGAGACTAGATGAACTCCCTAAGTTCACAAAAGCAGTAAATTCAAATACTGAGAGGATCACCAACCTCGAAGCGGCGAATGCCGAACTTCGTCGCGAAATCGCATCTCTCAAATCTAGACCGAGTAATTATTCTGCTTCATCTGGCGAACTTTTAGTTGCTGGCCTTCCAACCGAACTTCCCGATACACCACTTGAATTGGTCAATAATGTATTCGCGGCTCTTGGCATGACCCATCTCGCGCCCCATGTACTAGGAGTCCATGTAATGAAAAAAAAGAATAATCTTGCGACCATCACACAATCCAGCTCATCTCAATTATCCACTGTACGCAAGTCACTCTCGCTGGTAGTCACCCTTTCCTCCGCGGCGGTCCGGGACAGTATTATTAACGCAAAACGGGCTAAGCGCGACCTGACTAATTCTGAAGTGTTCGACGCTCTGTTGCCGGGAAAAATCTATGTAAACGAGTTACTCGAAACCGAGACCTATAAACTTTTGCAGCAAACCAGAATACGTGCAAAGTCGCTGGGCTATAAATTCGTCTGGTTCCGCTATGGGGTGATCCGTGTCCGCAGTGATAATGGCCAGCCAGCCGTGCAAATATTGTCTCCCAGCGACCTTGAAGCATTAGCTTGACTCGCGCGGTCGAAGGCTGCGCCACGCTGCCCCATGACATCCCACCTCAACGTTGACTCGCATGCAACTGTCCATCTTACACCTAACTATTTGAAAATTCTTCATCTGAATGCTAATTTTCTACTTGGCCATCTAGATCTTATAAAGTTATACCTTGAATCACATTTCTATCATATTATTGCTATTTCAGAGTCATGGCTGCACTCTCGCATACACGATTCGCTTGTCACCATTAAGGATTATTATATTATCCGGAACAATCGTGAGGGTAAGGTCGGTGGCGGGGTTGCCGGCTTTATCCACAATACTCTTAGAACTCGTATTCTTGAGTGTTCACCTAGCGCGTTCAGTAACTCACCTGAATATATTATATTAGATATTTCATCCCTCGCTAATACTAATCGCACTGTTACTCATTCCTTGCTATTTGCTATAATGTACCGGCGTCCTAAGGCCAAATTTTTCGGCGACTATGTCCACAGTTTCGAGCGCTTTGCGCATAATTATGAAAATATCGTTATCATTGGTGACTTGAACTGTGATCTCTTATCTACTAACTCGGAATCGATTGCGCTCAACGTATTTATTAACTCTCAATCCCTCTATCTCGTTCCCTCAGAGGCTACTCATCACACACTGTATTGCGATTCCTGGTTAGATGTAGTTATCTTAGATAGTAACGATAAAGTCATTAATTATACGAAATCGGCCACGCCATTTATTGCTGGTCACGACAGCATCAGTGTTACTCTTAACCTTACCATACCTCCTCCTCAACCTCGCCAATTACTCGGACGTATGGTCAAGCATTTCGACTCAATAGCCTTCCAAGCTTCCCTGCGATCCACGTTCTCTAGTTTACCTTCCATGGTCCCATCTTCACCTGACTTGCTCGATGAATTTATTTCCAATTTTTTACGCTCAGTCACTACAACGTTCGACACCCATGCTCCCTTGCAAAGCTTCACAGCCTCCAAACCCCCTACGCCGTGGCTTACAGGTGAACTGAAGCGTCTCTTAAAAGAGCGTAACTCACTTTATCAACGCTCTAAAAAGTCTAACAACCCCTTAGCTCTTGTAATCTATCGCCGTGCCAGGGACCATCTCACCGCGGAGATCAGACGATCCAGAGAGACCTATCTTAGGGACAGATTGTGGGCTATTTCGGATCCTACACGACTCTGGAAGGAGCTTGCTACCCTTAGTCTCATCCGACCCGCGCTAGCCTCGCCTTTTCATTTTTTCTCTCCTGACCAACTGAACTCTTACTTTGCTTCCATCTCCGCTTCTGTTGCTCCTTTAGATTACGATCTTTTTCTATCCTCTATCTCTCAAGTCAATCAGCCTAATGTTACCTTCTCACTCGCTCCTGTTACCGAAGACGCTGTCCTCCTACTCCTCCAGTCGACTTCTTCAACCTCTCTCTCCAGCGGATCCGACGGCATTTCCCTCTTCTGCATTGGCAAAGCTGAAAGTTCCGTAATACCAGCCCTGACTACCATCTTCAACTCATCCATTAATCTTTCTTACTTTCCTTCTGAATGGAAGCAGGCATACATTCGCCCATTAAGCAAAGTAAATAAACCTAGTTCTCCTGCTGATACTAGACCAATTGCGAATTTACCTGAACTATCCAAGCTTCTCGAGCGTCTTGTTTCTGATCAAATCATCAACTTTGTCAACACTCACCATCTACTCGATCCTCGCCAGTCTGGTTTTCGCAAAGCTCACAGCACGCAATCTGCCTTGCTTAGAATCACCGACGACATACGACTAGCCATTGACAATAAAATGCTGACAATACTGGTACCCCTTGATTTCTCCAAGGCGTTCGACACCGTCCCTCATCTGCGATTACTGCTAAAGCTCAAGGCCCTTGGATTTACTGATCCGACCCTATCCTGGTTCTTCTCGTACCTAGTTGGTCGCTCTCAATCAGTGGTCGATGGGCTCGGGGGTGTCTCAGGTTGGCTTCCCACCACCAGAGGTGTCCCGCAGGGCTCCGTCCTGGGGCCACTACTCTTTGCACTATTTCTTAACGATATCGGCGCCAACCTGAGGTACTCTAATAGGATGGTCTTCGCAGATGATACACAAATTTACCTCCACTGTCGCCCCTCGGATCTAAATGCAGCGATTGCCATGATTACTCACGACGTCAACGTCATATCGGAGTATGCCCGCACAAATGGCCTGTCATTAAATGCCAGCAAGTCAAAAGCTCTTATTATTGGTAGCAATGCTAACGTACTCAATTTAAACTTACGCACCTGCCCTCCCATCTCGTCAAACAACGTAGTCATTCCTTATGTAACCGAGTCAATAAACCTTGGCCTCTACATCGCATCGAACCTCTCATGGCGTAAGCAGATTACTCTTATCTCTCAGAAAGTTCACTCCTGTCTCCATAAACTTAAATACCACAAAAACTCTCTCTCCGTAGATCTCAGAACCAAACTTGTTTCCACCCTGATCTTCCCCCACCTGGACTACTGCTGCCTAGTCTTTCACGATCTTACTGACGATCTCAATACCAAACTCCAAAGACTTCTTAACTACTGCATCCGCTTCATTTACAATCTTAGACGCGATGAGCCCATCACCCCCTACCGTCATCAACTTCAATGGCTGTCTGTAAAGAACCGTAGACTTTATTTTCTGGACATCAGCGTCTATCGAATCTTATACCT
Source organism: Ophion ellenae (assembly GCA_963210295.1). Lineage (NCBI taxonomy): Eukaryota > Metazoa > Arthropoda > Insecta > Hymenoptera > Ichneumonidae > Ophion > Ophion ellenae. The sequence goes on from OY723386.1 coordinate 25,819,573, forward strand.
CGACTCTCCCAGATATCTTTCTGAACTTTTACCACATGTCGACCATTCTCTCCGCCACTCCGAAAGACCTCTCGCATCATCTACTACGGTTCCCATTTTCCACATACCCATCCACCGCACTGCCGTTTTTCATAAGTCCTTCCAATTATCCGCAGCGTATTTCTGGCATTCTCTCCCAACCTCTATTACCTCATGGCAATCCCTCTCGGTCCTTCAAAATCGCTTATATTCGCACTTACTTGAATCTGAACGTCGGGCTTCTTAGCTGTGTACTGGACTACGTAACCCTCTAGCTTAATTCAAAATGCAAATTTTAGTTTGTAAGTAGTTTTTAAGTAGTTTTTAAGTAATCGTAATCGCGCTTGCCGCGATAAAATATCGAAAATTCTTACTCCTCTGTAATCTTTACTGTGTCTCTACGAGCTTGTAACGCATTGCCCTTTAGCTTGCTTGGGCAAATAAAATACAATCAATCAATCAATCAATCTCTCACTCTCTCTCACTCTCTCTCTCACTCTCTCTCTCTCACTCTCTCTCTCTCTCTCTCTCTCACTCTCTCTCTCTCTCTCTCTCTCTCTCTCTCTCTCTCTCTCTCTCACTCTCTCTCACTCTCTCTCTCACTCTCTCTCTCACTCTCTCTCTCACTCTCTCTCTCACTCTCTCTCTCACTCTCTCACTCTCTCTCTCACTCTCTCTCTCTCACTCTCTCTCTCACTCTCTCTCTCTCACTCTCTCTCTCACTCTCTCTCTGCCCTCTCTCTCTCTCTCACTCTCTCTCCCACTCTCTCTCTCACTCTCTCTCTCACTCTCTCTCTCACTCTCTCTCTCTCTCTCTCTCTCTCTCTCTCTCTCTCTCTCTCTTACTCAAAGTACGAGCAAGGCCTCGTGCCCTCTGCACGGGGTTTTCGTCGATGGCATACAGAACGGGGACCCGGACTTCATCGGTCACCGGCTTCCTGCGCGGCACGTCCGGGACTTTTAACGTGCTATGCTGCGCGATGTTCTCGGCGAGTCTGCTAAAGTTTTTTTTTTTTAAATAATTGACGCGTACGTCTCACAAGATTTCTTACTGTCGGAAGGTTTGCCGGGACGGCGTATGGTCATCGTACTCCCGACGGTACAGAGCCACACTTTCGGAATAATTATTATTCGTGGCAATTAGGCACTGATGCATCCGCAGTTTTTTGGCTTCGGCTATTGCAATGGTAGGTTGATGATGAATGCCCGCAAGGAGCCGATCGGTAAACAAAAGCCGATCATCGCGAGCTTTTGTCTCTGACGTGTGTACAGAGCACCAAAACAATTTCTCAAAACTGGCCAGCATATTATTATTATACCGACCGCGAAAAAATGCGGTCGATTTAAAGAAATCGTGCGCAACTAAAAGCGCGTACGGTATTGTTGCGTCGTTATGGCGGGAACACCACTCAAGTGTCCGCTTGCACTTTTGTTGAAGATAAAATATGTGTTAAAACATAAGAAACTATCAACGATGGGTTTTTTATTTGCGGAAAAACTGTCTTCAACAGGGAAACCGCACCTTGAAGAAAAGCGTGTCGGGGGATGATTTTGCAGTTTCACATGGAAGCGGTCCACCAATCGGAATTAAATAAAATCGAAAATTGCTGTAATCTAAGTCGATGATAAAACCCCTATAGAGCTATTGAGAATAAATTATATGAAGTGGTGAACCAACCCTCTATTTGCCTTTTTCCCAATCTCCACACTTGGAGTAATGTATCCTTTTGCTCACTCCACCCTTGTATGTAAATGGAAAAACGAGGTATCACTTGAAACAAGAAACAAAACTCAAGTTTACGTATTTTACCTTTCTTCCAGACAGCAAGCTTAAGGAGGTAAACCACCCCCTTACATATATTTTTGATCACGGTCGTGTTTCCTGTCTTTAAAATGTATTCGTTGATCAAAAATATTCCTGTAAGCTGCTATTTAATATTTTTTAATGTTTCATGTTTAAGGCTACTCGTAACACTAATATTTTCGTATCGAAATGCTTCTTCACGCATTTATATGAAAGCATATTTCATAGAAAAATACAATAACATACCAAAAATATTTTAACATCTCCATTAAGCGGGTAAGAAGATCATTAACCCTCTGCGGTCGCACTGTAATTCTGATGCTTCCGCGGTTTCACTGGGTCGTATGTCGTACGAGTACAATTTTCAACGGGTTGAAATGCTTAAAAAAATGTAAAAAATTTCCCGACTACGCCTCAATGCATGTAAAATGATGATGAATGTTTATTAAAGCCCAAAACTTAGTATTTTTACGCTGTAAATAGAGCTGTCTGAGGGAAAACGTCCACGTGAATGTTCGCTGTGGTCTTCAGTGACTTAGAGCGACCGTGGAGGGTTAAGAAGAATCTATCTTTCGGGCCAGAAGTTTGTATTCGGTGTTGACGAATACGTTAGGTACCGCTTTGAAAATTTTGGCTATATTGAGCAGTCCGTTTTTTCGCAATAAAGTTGCAAATTCGAGCACTTCAAGGTAGTGAAGGCCGTGCTCTTGAGGAGATGGCCGAGCGAAAGTGCGGTAATCATGGTTTTGCTGCTCGCGTGTTGGAAGATCGTTATATAGGACTAAAGTTGCGTACTAAGGTTGTTGGAAAACCGAGATGTCCTAAACTAGACATAATAGATGCACTACTCACACAAATGAAGGGACACTAAAAAAATTCCAAATTTTTGGCCGATTTTCAACAAGAGATAACTCGGAGAAAAATGGCCGAACAGAAAATAAACAAAAAGGAAATTGTAGCTTCAAGTGTCTATTTTTGAGATCTGGATGGGAATTTTTTTTAGCGTGGATGGTTTTCAAGTAATCATCCGAAAACCAATGTACATTTTTTTTTACAAATTTTTGCGCGTCTTTAAATTGGGCTGTGGACTCGGGCTGTGGACTCAAAAAAAAATTATTACGCGACCATGAAACTCTTTTAGACAATATAATCATCTTCAATTTGACCTTTCAATGGGCTCCGTAAGATGATTTGGCGCGGAGTGATCGTCGATCAAAGCAAAAAAATCTATTTCAACTTTGACAATCAATTACTGGGGAACTAATGATCGTCCAGAAAATGAAAGTAGGGTTCTGGGAACTGCAAAACATTCTCTATGATATGCAATTAGTGACTGTGGATAAAACTTTTTTTTTCGAAGTGATGATGTTGACTGAAAAAAAGTTGAAAATTTGCGAATTTAAGGATATTTGGAAAATTTGGTATAAGTTTGGATATAATGCATGAACGAAGGATATCGTGGGTAATTTTTTAACCTCGAAGTGTCCCCAAAAAACCCTCCAAGTTGCAAAGCGCTGCGATTTTTTTTCTTAATGCCCTGAAGATTACATTGATCGTTTCTGTCAAAAATCACCGCAACAAGCGATTTTTCAATTTTTATTCATTTTTTTAACTTCAAAACGGTTTTTTTTTAGCAATAATGCGTAATTTTTCTATTCAAAGACATCAATTTCCAAGAAAAAAATTAAAAAAAAATTTCGCCATTTTTTTAAATTAATTTTTTGTCTTCAAATAAAACAAAATAAACAAATTTAAAAAAAATCACGCGTTAACGATAATCTCCTCCTGTCAAACAAAATGAGGTCGATTTTTTTTACCCGTCAATCACCTTTGTCTTCAATGTCAATTTAAAAAAATATGTCGACTGATTCGCTTCCCACGAATCTCGAACTTTTAATTTTTTTGCAGCTCCAATCGTTGAAATACACTTTCTTAACAAACACAAAAAACCGTTTTTTTTTTCAAAACTACCCTAAAAATTCGGAATTTTTTTGAATTTTTATTTCGAAAATTGTTTTTAAAAAGTTTTCTTGGTAATTGATGTCTTTGAGTAAATAAATTACGCACTATTGCTAAAAAAACCATTTGGAAGTTGAAAAAATGAATAAAAATTGAAAAATTGCTTGTTACGGTGATTTTTTGTGAGCACAATTTGGCTTCTCGAAACGTCAGGTGCGGCTTGACGTTTCTCGGTGACGTTTGCGGCCCCATGACAGCCCTGACGCGAACACAGCAGCGGAAGCTCCAGCGCCTACTCACTCCTCTGAATCCGGTCGCAGGTTCCGCCTTTCCCGAGATACTACGGAAGTCAAACTCAACGTTTGAACTATCGTTCGATTTCGAAATTTTGATATTGTTTTTCTCAGTGATAGCATTTTTTGATCGACTTCCATTCAGATCTTCCGTGTTCCAAATCGAATCGACTTCGCTTCGGTCGGCGCGGAATGCCATTTTTATTTTTTTTCAAATTTTTTTTCTTATTTTCCGTGAAATTTATTTTTTTCACATGAGCCCTATATTTTTTTTCGAAAAGTTGCCGAAAAACTATTCTGAAAGTGCACCTCAACCGATTCAAAATGGCCGCCCAAATGGATTTAAAAATAGGTGGCCATCCCCAAATTGTCACTCTGTATATATATATATATATATATATATATATATATATATATATTATGACGGGTATCGCGTGTTAACGTAGGCGGAGGGAGGGGAAGGAGAAACATGAGGGGTCGACAACTGGAAAAATTCAAATAGTATTTATTTTACATCAATAAAGAAATGAAAGCTCAATACAGAAAAAAAAGAATTAAAGTGGAAGTTAAGTGATGAATTACAAAAACCAATAATGGAAAAGAGTCTCGATATAATTTAAATTAATTCCGCAAGAATAATAATGTTGACTCGAATTATTTGACGGGTTACCGGACACGCGAAGTCCCAAACGCTATTTCTGGACCCGTTTAATCTTTTCTCTTCATAAATTTCGTAAATTTATGTTGGGCGCCAGCCTTTCTCGGGCAACGCGCTTAACGCGTACTCAATCTCGAACTAAACAAAAAAACCAAACAAACACGGCCTTCGGCCGGCAAGCGAGAGACTCTATACAAATTAAAATGGGGACGTCTCAGGGTATCTGGGGACGGACGGGGTTCTCGAACACGATGGCCACTTAATTTGGACCACGACTATTTTAAACTTAATTTTTCAATACTCGAATTAACAATACGCAAAAACAAAAATCTCGAAATACGAATTGCGCGATTTTATCGCGCCGCGATTTATTCTCACGGGCAGTGTCACCCGAGTCGGTCGACGGCCGTGCTACACGAGGCTGGCCGCGGCTACGCGCGCGCGAGGGACACCGGGGAGCCGCCACGAACACCTTTTTACACGTTATTCACGCTAATTCTCGGGCTAATGCTCGAGTCGCTTGCACTGACTCTAGAATTTCTTAATCTAAATTTACACTTTAATAAGCGACGCGCACGGAAAAGGGACGACGATCAGGACTGCCAGAGGAGGGGTGAAGGGACGCATTTTTAACGGTCGCCCGTGCGACAAAATTTCCTGAACTGACTCTAACGGCTCACGCCAGCCGCTCTTGCAAAAGAGAAAAAGAGGAAAAACTTACAATCTTCTCGAAGACTCTCTCCTTGCTCGACTCGATATATCTTTTTCTCCTATTCTCTCGCTTTTGGCTCTGGGCTTTTTTCGCTCTTCCTCGCTCGACCACGCTTCAGGACTAAGTGGCGGTCCACGCCGGCCGGCTTCCTCCTCTCGCCCAATCCCGTTATAGAAGACGAACCTCCTATCGATTTTCGTCTCGATCTTCGTGGCTCGCCCTTTCGGTCGATATCCTCGGTGACTTTTCTCCCTCCCGAGTCACCGAGCGCCCTAGTCGGTACGGCGCTCGCCAGCCATACCGCGCGAGAGCTGCAGTCTCTCCTGACGCGCGGTAGGCCGGAGACTCGGGAGATGGCGGCATGATGCTCTCGGAGTCGACGGCTGGGCCGACATGGCCCCAGTCGACAGTCCGCGTGGTCGTGTCGCGATCGTGATAAGGGGGTGCGGGAAAGACGGGGGGGATTTCGTCGCGGCTTCTATACAAGAAAATAACTTAGAAATAACATAAAATTAACATGTGATTTTTTTTCGAACAAAGGTGCGTGGCGGAGACTGAGCCCGAACGTGGTCACGCGGGCTCTTTCTCTATCTCCCTTGTGACGCAACGTCACAATATATATATATTGTGACGTTGCGTCACAAGGAAGTTTGAGAAATAGCCCGCGTGACCGCGCTCGGGCTTAATCTCCGCCACGCACCTTTGCAGAAAAATTTATTTGTTAATCTTAAGGTAGTTTTAAGGATTTCTTTGTATAGAGTCTGCGACAAATCCCTCCCGTTCCTCCCCTGTACCCCCTTCACGACGACCCGCAAAAGGACCACGCGGACCGTCGACTGGGGCCACGTCGGCCCGGCTGTCAACTCAACAACGAGGAATATCGGGCTCGCCGTCCGAGGGCATCCTGCTGCCATCTCCCGAGTCTCCGGCCTCCCGCGCGTCAGGAGAGTCATCAAATCAATCGGAGGTTCGTCATCTAGTACGGGATTGGGCGAGACGAGGAAGCCGGCCGGCGTGGTCGAACATTGAGTCTCCGAGCGTGGTCAGCGACGGACGCGATGGATCGCAAGCCCCGGCGTAGGAAGAAGGGAATCGAGTAGAGTCGAGGACACAGGGTTCATTGAAATTGACTGAGAAAGAGTTCTCAGCGCAACCTGTAAGTCCTTTCCTCTTTTCTTATTTTGCGAGAGCGGCCAGCGAGAGCCGCGTAACACTTGCCCGGAAAAATGTGTCGCACGGGCGACTTTAGAGTCGTTCCCTTCACCCCTCCCCGTGTGAAGCCCCCGATCGACGTCCCTCCTCCGTGCGCGTCGCAAGTGAATAAAGTGTGTAATGTAGGATAAGAAACATAAAATCGGTGCGAGTCAATCCGAGCCATTCGCTCGAGTATTAGGGCTAACAATAATCGCGAATACGTTGTGAAAAGGTGCCGTGGTGGATCCCCGTTGTCCCTTGAGAGAATTTCTCTCGCGCGCGCGTAGCCGCGGCCCGGCGGCGCGTAGTCACGGCCGTTGGCCGAACCGAATGACATCTTTCGCGAGAAGACATTGCGAAAGGTTGGATCGAGCAATTCGTATTTTGCTATCTTCGTTTTTTTTTTGCTACGCGGCATTCATTGAGTAATATAAAATAAAGTTTAAAATAGTCGTGGTCCAAGTAATAAGTGGCCATTGTATTCGAGAACCCCGTCCGTCCCCAGATACCCTGAGACGTCCCCATTGCGATTAAAATCGAGTCTCTCGCTTGCCGGCCGAAGGCCGTGTTTGTTTTGGTTTTTTTCGCTGTCTTGAGTTGAAACTTTGCGTACGCGTTAAGCGCGTTGCCCGAGAAAGGCTGGCGCCCAACATAAATTTACGGAATTTATAAAGCAAAGATATTTGAAACGGGTCGAGAAATTGAGCAGGGACTTCGCGTGTCCAGTTACCCGTCAAATTATAGTCAAAGTAAATTATCATTATTTCGGAATTTCTTTTATTATATCAAGTCTACATTTATCATTTTTTTTGTAATTAATTAATAAACTTCTTTTTTTATTGTATCGAGCCTAGCTGTATTTGTATTAATTAAATTATATTTGGATTTATCAGTTGTCGAATCAGTATTAATTTTCCTTTCCCCTCCCTCCGCCTACAGTAACACGCGATACCCGTCATAATATATATATATATATATATATATATATATATATATATATGTGTGTGTGTGTGTCCGTGAAATTACATATATTTCCATTAAAGGAGGTTGGACCGTTAGCCACAATCCAAGGTTACATTAAATAAAAAAATACATGTTATTGTTTAGACTATACTGAGTCTTTACGAATTTTTTGATCTTTTTCCACCCCCAATCACCAGAGATAAAAAATAGTTTAATGTATGTCATTTAACGTGCGGTTAGATGGGCAAGACTTTCACACTAAAGGTTATGTAATTTTTTTGTCATTTAGCACCAAGATAAACCATTTCTAACAACGGATTAACGCAAACCGAACCTTTGTAAACATTTAGAAAAAAAAATCCTCATCTTGCCCATCGTAAACCATGTGCCAATAAGCTCGTAAAGTAGATACAAACAGGCATAATTATAAATTACTCAAAATTTCATAACGAATTGTATAAAACATTCGTTGTCGTAGTTTTTTTCATAATAATCCTCGATAATGTTACACTTTTTCAAGTTGGTAGTAACAGAAAAGTTTTTCTACTTTACGTAATAAAAATATTAAAAGGCATAATTTTGCCCTTTGATGATATATTTTTTAAAAATAGCATATACAGAATGAATCTGTACCTCGTATGCATTCTTTTGAGGTTCATTAAAAAAAAATTAATCAACCGTCATTTGACTCAACTGAAGCGCTCCAACCTCCTTAACCCGTTTCCATGGGGATATTCGGAAGGGTCAGGAAGTGGTTACGCATAGGTGTCATAAATTGTGCCAAGGGGGTCATAAATCGGGTACACGTAGAGGTCACAAACTGCGACATGGATGTTTCTCTAGTGTCAGGAACCCCGGCAGCAGAGAAGCGATATTAAAACAATTATTATATTAATAAATATTAATTATTTCACTTGTTTAATAGGTGAATCTCATTCAGGGGGCCTTAACGCACGTGTTGAAACCTTTCCTTTTCATTTAAGCTATATCGCGCGTCAATGAATAGTAGCAATCCGACACCGCTGCTCTTGAAGTGTCAGTAACTGGGCCGTTTACCTTATATGGGCGAAGTTCATACCATATTATTTCGTAAACTTTTAACACCACTTCTATGTGATGCATGTTGGACGTGTGATAAATTAAGAAATTTTATATTGGAATAACGGGTTTATTATGTTGTCATCTTATTCCACTTTCCATTGTTCATGAGATTATTCTGCTGAAGTGAGTCGTAGTTAGTAAAATGTGAGAATTTTTAGATTCCATTTTAAGAATACTTTAAGCGCACATTTTAGAATTGTAAAGATGACAAAAATATCCTTATTGTAGAGCCGGTCGAGCTAAGAGCGCGTTGGACATGAATCTGAAGTAGTGATTCATCGTTCATTTTTGAAGCAGCGATAATTTTTCCCAGAGCTATCGTCAGTCAAAAGTGAGCAACTTTTGCCCCGTAAAAACTATAAGCCCTAATGTTTTGCTTGCGTATAAGACAAGAACAGAGGGATGGGGACGTTCATGTGGGGGAGGGGGATTTTCTTCCACGTGCTTTCCTAACTTCCCGATAATGATGTGAGTGTGGTCCCGATAATGATGTCGAGTGATGGTTTCCCATAAGTGTTTATTTTCGCGTTATTTTTATTCTTACAACAAAACTAAATAATGTGTAACGAATATATAAATTAAGACATGTTCTTGGGCACTCGCGCTCATAATTAATTTAACTTCCATCCATTTCTTCAATTATTCAATGGATAAATGTTTCTTTCTATTATCTGTGATCAACGTTTCGGCATTCGCTCGGTCTCAAATTAATTGTTATGATGGCCCTATTTGCAATTATTATATTCAACTTACTCGGTTAAGAGGACAGTCCACTTTAAACATTTAAAAAAATTGAAAGCAAGCAACACTTGAAGAAATTGACGATGATGAGCAATCAGATGAGATTTTGTAGAGTGCAGGAATTGCCGATTGAGTTTAGGTAAGAGTTTTTCATAGTATAAACTTCGAACGCGTTTTTCTCGAAACAACGTTTTCAAAATTTAGCTCTATCGTATTGCTAAAACTAATAAACCGATTCTCTTCAAATTTGAACCACATATTGTAAACATGATTCGCAGGAAGATGACCCTCGATGGTTTTGAAATTTTTATTTTTACTCTTCTTTTTACTCTACGAAAAAACGCGTTTTTTGTACTTTTTCGTCTTTCATCTGCCATTTTTTTATTTTTTGATAAAACTTTACATCCAAGGGTCATTTTGTAGCTGGTGTCATACTGAATGGAATGAACTTTGATTTTTTTGTTCCAGACAAGCCGTTGCCGAGTTGTGATGGAGCTACCTAGCCCACCTATTTTTGAGGCGTTACGTTAAATTATAGTTTTTTTATGTATTCTTCAGCGGTACGGGGCCCTTCCCCTTTTATCATCCCCTCCTTTATTTCTTCCATTCCTTCCTTCCATTCACAATCCTTCCAGAGTTCCCCTCCCCAGAGTGTTGACCGCAGCCACTCTTTCCTAAGTCTGTTAATGTCTGTGTATAAACAACCTGAAATAGATCGTGCAATTATCGGATGTTTTCACGTGAATTTAATTCTCAAACAATAGGTAGGTCTTCTCAGACAGGCTTTCCATTTTGAGTCCACTTTATTTGACTCCTTTTTACCTTTCCTGTTTTATATATTTACAAGTGCCTACAAACCCGAGGAAACGTAACACCAAAAACGACTCGAATTGTTGATCTATTTTTAATATTTTATGAAATGTCGTATAACGTCGGAGCTAGTGGCGCTGTCGTGGCAGACTTCAAAGTGCTCACCAGTGCTCATGAACGGTCCGAATTGTTGGTACTGAGAATTCGTCTTAACAGTTGTTAGCACGCTCACGTAAATCGGACTGAGCTTGAAAGCGTGAGCGCTATTCGCAATGTGAGCGCGTTTCGGACCGCATCCAAAGTCAGACACTTGCGCGGGGATTGTCTCAATTCGGGGAATCCCGGGTGTGGACAATATTAGAATACGGAATGGAAATATGGACAGGCGGCGAATATGGGCTCTTGTTCACATTTCTAAAAGTATTGTTTGCTATAGATAGATGGCACTTTCAACCAGAACGCAGAGAATCTCACGCGGACCAATGGTAGCACCGCTCGCTTATCTATGGTAGCTTTGACAAGTAAAAAAGTGAGCGGATTGTGAGATTATGTTATCTGTTACATTTTTTGCGCAAACAACATTTGAGGAAAGAACATAACACATCTAATCGTACTACGAATGACTATCGGTAATTGGATACCCAATTTGTTCTAGTTTAATTATTGACATAGTTTACAATCTCAAGTCAGATATTTTTTTTTTGTAAATCACATTTACCTAGGAAATTGGTTAATTTTCTAGGACACTGTTATGGGTACATTTTCTAAGCAAATACGGAAATGTGCTGTACGTATCTGCAGTACTAAAAAGTTCAGAAATTTTGTATTGATATTATATACAATATTCTCAATTATTTACAAAAAATGGGGCGTTAGGCCGAAAAGAAATTGTGTGGCAATTGGCCTCGAAATGATATGATAGCTGCCATATCTGCAGAAATCAGAAAAAGTAAGCTACTCATAAAAGTGGTTTTTCTTCAAAGGAAACCTGGTATTGCTTTTTATACAGAGAAGATCGAATTGATAACATGAGGATTTGTGATACATGTAAACGATATGTACACGAAGACCGTGTAGGGCTTGCAGCTGAATAGAAGGCCAATTGTGTGTGTCCCAGATGTGAAGATTGAAACAAAACTTGACTCCAAAGAATATATTAAGATGAAAAGAAAAATAATTGATTAAAATTGATGAAGAAGATAATGAAATATGCCTAAAAGTAGGATAAGATGATTAATAAGAACATTTGGTTATTTTTATTTCGTACTGTTAATATGGATACGTGCCTATCTATATTTTCAGACCAGTCGGGAAATATCGATATTTAAGGGGTTAAAAAAATGTTTATTACAAAGGATATATATACTTAATAAGCCTAATTGTTACCAAATATAATAAAGCAATTACAATGATATCATTAGGCTTATTTTTTAAAAATATTTTTCCTTCTAGAATCATTGAAGCCTTAAGGTGACCATATTTGCACCCTGTACCTTACAACATGTTAAAGTAGTTATTTTTCTGAATCACAAGGCTGACGTGAGATTTTAATCCCTTCCCATATGAGATTTTGCCAAACAGTAGAAGAGCTAGGCTGGTTCTAACCCCGGAATCTTAGGGGGGAGCAGGGTGGGGGTCCAGCGCGGGTATGTGACGTCACGGAGGGAGTGCCCGGGGTCTCTGTGGAAGGGGTAGCCATGTGGTCCGAAGAGCGACTGGCGGGAGGGGGAAGTCGCTATCGACGAGTGTTTTGTGGGGGTGGGGGTCAGGTAGTGGTGGGTTAACGTTGAAAACCCATAAATCTTATAATTTATTATAGACATAAAAAGGAGATTATTATCGATGCAGGGTTTTTTTTTATTTCTACACTATGTAGTGTGTGAAAAAAACACACACGATGTGTGTGCGTGTAACGACCATATATGGGTAGGCAAATTTCGGCAATTTGAAGACGCTACATGAAAGGCAGCTTTTCGAAGCTGCCCCTTTATTTATGAGATGTAGTTGTGATGCCTTGGTTCCGTTTCCGAAATCCTTAAAATGTTCCTGTCCACTCCTGTCACGAGCTTCGCCGACACTTGAGACAGGTCTTAACAAGTCAGGGTTGAAGCATTTTTTTTTGGTTGACATTCACGGCCACTCGAGATGGGAATTTTTTTATAGCTTGGATATTCAAAACATAGATGAAAACGACGTATTTCTTGGACAAACTATCAACTTTAGGGATCTATCGTCAAAGGCCTTTAGCGCCGATGGACCACTTGAGCAAAGCTGCAGGACCCCATGAAATAAATCTTTGTACCTGAAGCACCCCGAGTTGTTATCTTTGTCTCGTTTTCCTTGGGCAATATATACCAACGCGTTATCGCAAAATCTCTAGGGGTCTGCCGTCCAGAAAAGGGGCACTCCATGGTGAAGGTGAAATCTAGACAGACTCATCAAGCATTGACTTTTATGATCTCCACCCAACGGTGTCTAGGTCATGGAGACTGAACTGGCTGATTATAAAGAGCATTCTAGTCTAGAATCCTTCTAGGTCTAGAAGGATTAGAGAATCCTGCGCGCAACCGTTTTATACACACGGATCCAGGACACCGATCATGGATTAATCTGGTGAGAGATTGACACATCCTTCGAGAGTCGGATATTGACCGTTTCTGTAATCAATGGCAGTCACATTGAGCCAAAACAGTTTCTCAACGATGCTCGCGAGCTAGTGTTTCAACATGTACAGAATATTATCTGCAAACGCAACAGAATTAAACTTAATACAGTGTGTAATGGCGAATTCGCGAGTGGTGACAAACATGCCAATAAAAGTGTCAACATGCGAAACTGTGATCTATTTAACACAAGCGATTTGGACGAGTGGTACCAGCACAGTACCACAGGACAGTGTTACACAGAATAAGTATAATCCGATGCGTGCCGAGTGCTCTATATCATTGCTGCGGGAAATAATGATGAAGCGAGCTGTGATTAATGTCAAATCGGACAATAACGTATGTTTCGCATGGGCAGTTGTCGCTGCTCTACACCCAGCTGAACGACACAGTGACGGTCCTTCTTACCCACATTATTCGACAGTACTGATTCTACAGAATATTGCATTCCCGGTGACAATACATCAAATTGAAAAATTGGACTTTCAAAACAATGTATCCATCAACGTGTATACCACCACCACAAAAAGGACATTGTTCTGATACGGGTTCCTCAACACAAGCAGGAAAAACATATCAATCTGTTATATATGCAAGATACCGAGGACCACAATGTGGGGTACTTCACAAGGATTACGGACCTGTCGAGACTCGTGACGGCGCAACTGAGCAAAAAGGATCATAAAAAATATATATGCAATCGGTGTGTAAATTCGACATTATTAAAACATAATTATATACGGGTGACTTTTATAAGGTAGCCATGTGGATTTTAAGGGTCTTGCGCAGTGATTTTGCGACTGAAAAAATATGATTTTTAATGGTTTTTCAAGCTCCCGTTGAAAAAAAATATTTCGTATTTTTGTCGGGAATAGTATTTGTCAAAGAAAATTGCGTATTCTGGAAAAAAAATCCATTTTGCGTGCAGGAGAATGAAGTTTATAAAATTCCGAATACGGAACACTCCTGAACAACTGTATTTAAGCCCCCCGTCATGGAGAAAAGATTTAATAAAAATGCGATTCAAAGTTGATAGATCGGAATTTAATCAGTGGAACGAATAAGCAAAATCAGAAACGGGCGCGATAAAGGCAGTGCTAGTCTGCTGACGTCATTGCTGCAACTTCCGAATGTTCGGCTGTGACAGGAAGTTGGTTGAGGCTCCTATGACGCGCGGTCGAACAGAAGGATCTGAATGTGTCGCTATCCGAGAACTTTATTGAAAAGGAAGTCAACTTCGAAAATGTGCGAGGATTCGCTGATAACTTTCAGAATAAATAATTCAAGCAATACATTGTAAAATAATTTGGCGTGAAATTATTAGTTTTTAACAAATACTACGAGGATTTTTGTTTTATAATGTTGCATAAATTATCTGAACATTCTGTGGTTACATAATTTTTAAATATTCAATTCTAAATATAAAAATATTCTACATAATTCTAAGTATAAAAATAAATATCGTAAAATTCTGTAGTTACATAAGTTTAAGATAATTTATGAAACAGTACAAAAAAATACTCGTAGTATTTGGTGAAAAATAATAACTTAACGCCAAATTACTTTAAAATGTAATGTTAGGATTATGTACGATAAAAGTTGTTAGCGAATCGCATATGATTGAAAATATTATTTGCGGAGCATGAAATCTTCGAACATCTTGGAAATTGACATTATTTTCAATAAAATTCCCAATCTACCCATTAAGCTCAATCAGTTATCGTAACCCTTAATCCGTGAAGGTACATGAGGCTTTAAACCTGTGAACCTGGGTCGTTTTCGTTTTTGCACTATTAAACTGACAATTGTCAATGAAAAACATCTGAAAAAATCTGTAGGCCGGACTTCTCAAGGGAAAATAGGGTTTTATACTTCCTTATGTTAAATACTTATAAAACATAAATATCAAGCACCCTGCCAAGATAAAGATCTTGGGCAGGACGAAAACGACCCACGTTCGCGAAATGCGGATTAAAATTCTCTACTCAATAGGTCAGATTGCATCGAGAAATCTGAGGATGCTGCGAGAACGACGGTAGGGGCATTCTTTATTTAACAAAGATAAAATCGGTGCTCGGAATGGTTCTTGGAGCCTCGATCGGACATTTCTCATATTACTGTCCCGAATTCGGCTCTGATTTTATCTTGCTTCCAGTCAGATGGGGTTGACAAGTTTGACGATGCTGCGGTAACGACGGTAGGAGCATTGTTTATTTAACAAAGATAAACTCGGTGCTCGGAATGGTTCTTGGGGCCTCGATCGGATATTCCCGATATAACTGTCCCGAATTCGTCTCTGATTTTATCTTACTTCTGGTTAGATGGGATCGACAAGTCTGAAGAAGCTGCGAGAACGGCGGTAGGAGCATTGTTGATTTAACAAAGATAGAATCGGTGCTCGGAATGGTTCTCGGGGCCGCGATGGGACATTCCCGGTATTACTGCCCCAAATTCGTCTCCGACTTTATATTACTTCCGGTCAGATTGGGTAAGAAAGTCTGACAATGGAGCGAGAACGACGGTAGCCGAATTGTTTATTTATCCAAGATAAAATTGGTGCTCGGAATGGTTCTCGAGGCCTCGAACGGACATTTCCGATATTACTGTCCCGAATTCGTCTCCGATTTTATACTTCCGATCAGCTAGGGTCGACAAGTCTGACGGGGCTGCGGGACCGACGGTAGGAGCATTGTTTATTTAATAAAGATAACAGCGGTGCTCGAAATGGGTCTCGGGGCCTCCAACGGACATTCTTGATATTACTGCCCCACTTTGTCTCCGATCTCTTCTTACTTCCGGTCAAATTGGGTGAGAAAGTCTGACGATGGTGCGAGAACTACGGTAGGAGCATTGTTTACTCAACAATAATATATTCGGTGCGCGAAATGGTTCTCGGAGCCTCGATCGGACATTCCTGATATTACCGCCCCGAATTCGGCTCCGATGTTATCTTACTCTCGGTCAGATTGGGTCGAGAGGTCTGACGATGATTCGAGAACGACGGCAAGAGCAATGTCTATTTAATAAAGATAAAATCGGTGCTCGAAATGGTTATCGGGGCTTCGAACGGACATTCCCGATATTACTGCCTCGACTTCGTCTCCGATTTTATCTTACTTCCGGTGAGATTGGGTAAGGAAGTCTGACGTTGGTGCGGGAACAACGGTAGAAGCATTGTGTACTTTACAAAGATAAAATCGGTGCTCGGAATAATTCTCGGGGCCTCGACGTACATTCACGATATTACTGCCCCGAAATCGTCTCCGATTTTCTTACTTCCGGTAAGACGCGGTCGACCATTCTGACGATACTGCGGGAACGACGGTAGGAGCATTGTTTAATTAACAAACATAAAATCGGTGCTCCGAATGGTTCTCGGGGCCTCGAACGGACATTCCCGATATTCCTGCCCCACTTCGTCTCTGATTTCGTCTTACTTCCGTTCACATTGGGTGAGGAAGTCTGTCGATGGTGCGAGAACCTCTGTAGGAGCATTATTTACTTAACAATGATAAAATCGGTGCGCGGAATGGTTCTCGGAGCCTCGATCGGACATTCCTGATATTACTGCCCTGAATTCGTCTCCGATGTTATCTTACTCCCGGTCAGATTGGGTCGAGAAGTCTGACGATGATGCGAGAACGACGGTAGGGGCATTGTTTATTTAAGAAAGATAAAATCGGTGCTCGGAAAGGTTCTCGGAGCCTCGATCGGAAATTCCTGATATGACCGCCTCGAATTCGTCCCCGATTTCATTCTTCTACCGGCCAGATTAGGTCAAGAAGTCTGACGATGCTGCGAGAAGGACGGTAGGGGCATTGTTTAATTAACAAAGATGTAATCGGTGCTCGGAATGGTTCTCGGGGCCTCGATCGGACATTCCTGATATTGCCGCCTCGAATTCGTCTCCGATTTCATCTCACATCCGGTCAGCTTGGGTCGACAAGTCTGACGATGATGCGAGAACGACCGTAGGAGCACTGTTTATTTAACACAGATAAAATCGATTCTTGGAATGGTTCTCGGGTCCTCGAAAGGACATTCCCGATATAACTGTCCCGAATTCATCTCCGATTTTTTACTTCCGATCAGGTGGGGTCGACAAGTCTGACGGTGCTGCGGGAACGACGGTAGGAGCATTGTTTATTTAACAAAGATGAAAGCGGTGCTCGGAATGGTTCTCGGGCCCTCGATCGGACATTCCCGATATCACTGCCCCGACTCCGTCTCCGATTTTGTCTTACTTCCGGTCAGATTGGGGAAGGCAGTCTGACGATGGTGCGAGAACGACGGTAGAAGCATTGTTTATTTAACAATGATAAAATCGGTGCTCGGAATGGTTCCCGGTGCCTCGATCGGACATTCCTGATATTACCGCCCCGAATTCGTCTCCGATGTTATCTTACTCCCGGTCAGATTCGGTCGAGAAGTCTAACGATGATGCAAGAACGACGGTAGGAGCAATGTATATTTAACAAAGATGAAATCGGTGCTCGGAATGGTTATCGGGGTCTCGAATGGATATTCCCGATATTACTGCGCCGAATTCATCTCCGATTTGATCTGACTTCTGGTCAGATTGGGTCGACAAGTCTAACGATGCTGCGAGAACGACGGAAGGAGCATTGTTTATTTAAAAACGATACTATCGGTGCTCGAAATTGTTCTCGGGGCCTCGATCGGACATTTCCGATATTACTGCCCCGATTTCATCTGCGATTTTAACTGACTTCCGTTCAGATTGGGTCGACAAGTCTAACGATGCTGCGAGAACGACGGAAGGAGCATTGTTTATTTAACAAAGATAAAATCGGTGCTTTGAATGGTTCTTGGGGCCTCGACCGGACATTCCCGATATTACTGTCCCGAATTCGTCTCCGATTTTCGTATTTCCGGTAGGATGGGGTCGACAAGTTGGACGATGCTTCGGGACCAACGGCAGGAGCATTATTTATTTAAGAAAGATAAAATCGGTGCTCGGAATGGTTTCCGGGGCCTCGAACGGACATCCCCGATATTTCTGCCTCGACTCCATCTCCGATTTTACCTTACTTCCGGTGAGATTGGGTAAGGAAGTCTGACGATGGTGCGAGAACAACGTTAGAAGCATTGTTTACTCAACAAAAATAAAATCGGTGCTCGGTGTCACGTCGGGAGGCACATTAAACTCCGACGTAGCCAAGGACTCCCACGGTCGCTTCCGAAACCACGTGCACCAAAATAAGCACGATAAGAATATTCTCATTCCTCGACATATTTCCAAAGGCACTCTACAGTTACGATGCCGCTCATTAATAGAACCTGAGCGTCGCGCACTCTCTCCATGCGGCCTCCCCATTTGGTCTATTCGACGGCCGTATTGGACACTGGGCGCAACTTCTCAGAAAAACCATAAAACAAAAACACGTAACGCGCCTTTAGCGCATCGTCAGTTAGGCTCGGGAAGGTTTCCGTCAATCCGGTCGTAAAATTAAGAAGTATCAAAAAGGGAGATACATATGGAAGGATCAC
Organism: Ophion ellenae; assembly: GCA_963210295.1. Classification (NCBI taxonomy): domain Eukaryota; kingdom Metazoa; phylum Arthropoda; class Insecta; order Hymenoptera; family Ichneumonidae; genus Ophion; species Ophion ellenae. The sequence goes on from OY723386.1 coordinate 25,838,000, forward strand.
GTAGCGCCTAACCGCTACGCTTTCCCCGATAGAAACCCGGTCACAAAAATAGACTCGTATGACTTCTGCATTAGAATCCACGAATGCATCCCTACGTTTCCTCTAATTAGATACAAACAACATACTAGTGATTCTCAGTAAGGCCCCGGAAAACTCCCAACGGCCCGATCGTACAATTAAGTAGCACAGGAAAAGAATTCGCATGCGGAGAATGCAGATGCGCCTTCCTCCGTAAAAACCTCCCACCAGAAACAGGTTCATGCGTTCGTTACGTATGATATGGATGACTACTTCTATTCCCAAATTAAATGAGGTCAATACTCTATCACTCCCACTCTATGAATTCGGGAGACCAGGAAATCACATATAAAGGGAGCAACCGAGCAGTATTTTGGTTAGTCTTCAAGCACTTCAGGGCAGTTCGTTCATTCCAAAAGTCTACCGCACAGTCTATCGTTGTCGTCTATCAAAGACAATCTATTGACGTCACTCTATAAGTCGATCAGTCCACGACGGTCTTCTTCAAATTTCTATCTACGTTCAAAGTCTTCAATCGAATTAGTCGCATTCATACCTTCGAACTTAGAAAAGAATCAGTGTACTCAAAAATTGTACGCGTACCCCCGATGCCATCTGCGACTGCCTCTGGCCCATTAGCAAAGGCCCTAAATTTTACGACCGACACCCGCTACCTGAACGACAGGGTCGACACCGAACGAAACCATCAATGTAAGCGAACCACATTTTTACACTCTTTGTACTCGAGCGTTAATAGAATTAGCCAAATTGGCTGATTCCAATACATCAACAGTTCATTAGAAACGAGTCATTTCCAAATAATCTGATTATTTCTATAAATTCCTTAAAAATCCTTCCTTCCTCCAGCACATCCTCTTTTTACCCTCATCCCGTGCTATTGCGCTAGGCGTAGGCAAGAAAGAGGGAACCACACGTTATATGCCCACGTCCCCTCCGGACGTGACATATTCATTTTTGGGGGCTCGTCTGGGATCATAAAAAGGGAATGTGCCTTTTCGATTTTACCCAATGGGCAAAGAATCTACCTGCGAGTTATTGAATTTAAACACCAGTGAAGATCTATCAGATTCCGAATCTGCTCAAACCGAAAATACAGGCTACGCCTTGAGAGGATTGAATGCTAACTTATTACCTGGTTATGAACCTCCTAAAAGATCCGTCAAATCATTAGCATTACCCCCTAAAAAGAATCCAGATAACTCAGAAAACAAGGTTCTATCAACGCACCAATCTATTTCCCTTCAAACAGCTGTAGACTGTATCCCCGAATTCGATGGGAAAGACACCTCTTTGGCGGACTTCGTCCGCGGGTGTGAAGATACAAAAGACATGCTTCCACCTGAAGCCGAAAAACATTTAGTCAAATTAGCTAGACACAAATCAAAAGACCCTGCAAGAGAAACAATATATGGGGCAACTTTCGAAACGATAAACGAACTCACAACCTTCCAAAAAAAATATATACACCAAATAAATCGGAAATGCAATTATTAGGAGAACTCGGTACATTCTTACAGGCAAGCAACGAAAGTGTCGTAAGCTTCACTTCCAAAATTAGAAAACAGGGCAGAGAGATAGTTGAGGCTCGAAAATTAGCTAACATTGGGATAGAAGATCCCGTTTTTAGAGTCACAGTAGGCGATTACTGCCTAACGTGTTTTTTTAACGAGGGTTAAAGGTAGAAATTGAACAACGGCTTCCCCCGTGTAACACCATCGAAGACGCCATCGAACACGCAATAAGAATTGAACGCGAGGTTAATGCACGGGAAGAATTACTAGCCTCTGCTAAAAAGGAAGGAACAGTTCCATCACAAGCAGCTAAGTTCTGCAATATTTGTAAAAAGGACAATCATTCAACTGAAGCTTGTCGATTCAAATCTCTTACATGTCAGATTTGTAAAAATCAAGGTCATAGTGCCAACGAATGTCGAAGGCTGTCAAACGAGCAAAGCTCTGTCTCATGTCAAATCTGTAAAAAAAACCTGGTCACACTGCAGATAGATGCTACAATAATCAAAATTCCCGTTCCATAAATTGTCAATTGTGCCAAAAACCAGAGCACACTGCTGAAAAATGCAATTTTCAAAATAAATTCACAACTTTCGCAGCCAATTGGCAACGCCAGTCGGACAGTCCTCAGTGTCAAATTTGCAAAACATTTGGACATACTGCCAATAAGTGCTTCCAGGTAAAAACCGAAGCGTCTAACTCTAACCCAAATGTCTGCCGGTATTGTAAAAGGGTAGGACACGTAATTGAAAATTGTCGTACTCGAGGATATTATAACTCACGAAATCAGCCGGGAAACGGCCCAAATCCCCCTCGGACGGACGCGCCGAGAGAGCCCGGGCTTCCAACGCGTCCGGTGACTACAGTCACGATGACTGCGCCGAACGAAGATATCCAACCTATACAATAGATTCAGAAAGATTTGATAAACTACCCTCGGTGTGTATCGGAGCAGTACCGGAAGTGAGTAAAATATCAGTACTATTAGACAGTGGCGCTATCCCAAATTTAATTTTTTTTGAAATATGTAAAAAATTTGGCTGGTATCGACGAACAAGATATCATTAGATTATAGGAAATATCCGAGCCTCCAGTTTTTGGATTAGGAAGCGTAATGCTGCGAGTATTCGGATTCGATGCCTTATTCCATATTATACCCGATGAGGTAGGAATCCCTCACCTCGGTTTATTAGGGCCCCGTTACTTTTATCAAACAAAATCCAAAATATATTTCGAGATAGAGTGTTTCGAATGTGGACATGAGGCATTGCCTTCCGAAAAGATGAACGAACCGGACGAGTTAATTGAAATCCCCGCGCGTTCGGAGGCGGCCTTCCATGTGAAAATCGAAAACCGCACGTTAAAGGAAGGTTATATCCCACCTTTAACCATCCATAAAGGTGTTTATGCTGGTGATTGCCTGGTAACGAATACTAACGGGAAGGCCCATTTAAAAAATTATAATACCACTAATGAGATCGTAAGGCTGGTCGTACCAGTCATAAAATTACAAGAATTCACCACTGTCGAAGATTCGATTGAAGACGCGGATTGCATGACGATCTCTAGTCCTTGTCCGATCCCTCGTGACCCTCTTATTCCAAACGCCGATTGCAAGACAATCGCGCAAATCCAGAGCCAATTTGAAATTAAATAAAAATTCTCGTAGCCAGGAAAGGGCAAGAACTAGAATTAATGAAGTGTTGAAAATAAATCAATCAGAGACAAGTCCAAATTCTATTATCAATTCCAATTCGATTCCTCGCGATCGTCCTATTCCAGTCGTAGATTGCAAAACAACTACGCTATTCCAGGGCCCAAAAGTGGCCGTTCTAAAAAATCCGACAGAAAAAGTCGAATCAAATCCCTGGTAGAGCTCCGATGAGGGCAATGATCAGGGGAAAATAAATAAAAATTCCAGTAGCGAGGAAACATCAAAAACAAAAAGAAAAATGAAAACAATAAAAAATCAAGAAAATATTCAAAATCAGAATCAAAAACAAAAACAAAATCAAAACAAAATCGAAATCAAAATAAAAATCAACATTAAAAACAAAGTCCAAATCAAAATGAAAATCAAAATCAAAATTTGAATGTAAAAACAATTTTTGAAAAAAGCCTAAACCCCATTTCTATCCCTGAATCAATATCACACATAATTGAAGAAAATTCCGAACGTCCAGAAATCATTAAAAATCTCTTGCGTCTAGACCACTTGGGAGACGAAGAATTAAAACGTGTTGAAGATATTATCGAAACTTATGCAGACCGGTTCCACATAAAAGACGAACCTCTGGGCGCTACCCACATACTCAAACACAAGATTCCGACAGTCGATGACGTTCCGACCAACGCCAAGCAATATAGGTTTCCACAAGTCATTAAAGGCGAAGTCCAGAATCAGGTAGACGAGATGCTAAAATCCAACATCATAAATCGCTCGGAATCCTCAAATAACAGTCCTGTTTGGATTGTACCAAAAAAAACCGGACTCCAATGGCAACAAGCGTTGGAGGATGGTTATAGATTTTCGAGCCCTTAACGAAAAAACAATCGGCGATTCCTATCCACTACCGAATATTACTGACATCTTAGATCAATTGGGAAATGCAGCTTATTTCTCCATATTCGACTTAGCATCTGGCTTCCACCAGATAGAAATGAACCCTGCAGATAAACCAAAGACAGCTTTCTCCACGCCATCCGGGCATTATGAGTTCGCTCGAATGCCTTTTGGGCTTAAAAATGCTCTAGCAACCTTCCAGCGCTTGATGGACGTTGTTCTTAGCGGACTCCAAAGAGTATCCCTATTTGGCTATCTTGATGACATCGTTGTTTACGCAAAAGACTTAAAGGAACACGGCGACAAGATTCACAATTTAATGGAACGATTACGAAACGCTAATCTCAAATTTCAGCCGGAAAAATGCGAATTTCTTAGGCCGGAAGTAACTTACCTCGGCCACATAATTGGAAAAGAGGGATTAAAGCCAGATCCTAACAAATTAGCAGCAGTAAAAGAATTCCCCCTTCCAAAGAACGTTAAAAATATTCGCCAATTCTTAGGTTTGACTGAATATTACCGCAGATTCATTAAAGACTTCTCAAAAATCGCGAAGCCCTTAACTCATCTCTTAGAAGATAAAAGCGAGTTTATATGGACAAACGAAACGCAAACAGCCTACGAAATTCTTAAAAATAAATTATGCGAAACTCCTATCCTCCAATACCCCGATTTCGAAAAACCATTTATTATCACCACTGATGCTTCCGGATACGCTTTAGGCGGAGTCCTGTCACAAGGCGAAATCGGAAATGACAAACCCATATCATACACATCGCGTGTGTTGCGCGGTGCAGCCCTTCGGTATGATACATACTAGAAGGAAGCTATGGAAATCGTTCACAGCGTAAAAGCCTTCCGACCTTATATTTATGGCAGAAGGTTCACTCTCGTTACAGATCACAAGCCCTTAGTTTGGTTTAAAACCGCTAAAGACGCTAACGCACGCGTGCTCAAGTGGCGACTCAAACTTTCCGAATACGATTATGAAGTCATCTACAAACCCGGTACACTTAATTCGAATGCCGATGCACTATCGCGAAACCCAATAGAGAAATTAGAAGACGTAAAAACGATGATCAATAGTTAACAAGGTCAAGCTGAAAAATCAAAAGTCACGAGACAGGATTCCCTATATGAAGTAGAAGAGATTGACAATAATAATAAAAATCTAAAAACCCTACAACCTTCACGACTAAAGCCGAAATCCATCATGAACCTTATGAAGAAAAAATTAACGTTGTTACTCGCTCGCAAGCAAAAAAAAATATACCCCCGGAATTAGGGAAAACAACGCAACAGCAAAATGAAACATCAAGTGAAGAGACTATGACCAGGGTCAATGCACCTAACCCTAAACAGTCAGACTTGCGTCCCATACCTCGACACCAGGCCCGCCGCGCACGTAAACGCATAAACTACGAGGCGAGTAGTGACAAGGTAACAGAAGCCGAGGTACGTAAGCCGGCACGCGCCAGAATGTCCGTGAAGGCCATTGATCCGAAAACAGCGGAGGGCCTTAGCCAGCGCAAGGCACAGCCTTTTCCCGAAAATACACTGACCCAAATTCTGGTACCTCCACAGACTTAGATGCCAGTTCCAATAATCCATTGACCTCCGAAGACGAGGATCTTCCTGCAAGGGACCCGACGACGTCCCAATTTAAAATCGCTAATTGTATTGAGACGAAAGAGATATTTCATTTCCGTAACGACAATCTGGTTTATTTTATCGATTCTCAAGGAAATCCTTGTAATCCTGGTTCACAAAAATTGCAAGAATTAAATAAGCTACCTTCTTGGAAAAATCTAACAGAAGGTCAAGCCTACAGTATCAAAGTTGGAAAAAAAATATCACTTTGCCCTAGTTATTAAAGGCGAGTATTCCGGATCATTATCTTTCATATTGGAAAACGTTAAAGAAAGCGTAAAGGACTTAAAGAATCTTTGCTCGAACTGCAAAATTCAATCGCTAAGTATTTGCCACAGTAATCACATCGAGCACATGATATGGGCCGACGTCTTGAACATCATAAAGGAAACATTTAAAGCCAGTGAAACAAAAATAATAATCTGCTTAGGAACACTCCACTATGTGCCAATTGAAAAACGAGATTCTATTTTTTACGAAATGCACCAATCTCCAATTGGAGGCCACAAACGGGTTTCAAAAACATATAATAGAATTAAACGAGAATATTTCTGGGAAGATCTAAAATCCGATATTCAAAGGAGAATTCAACAATGTCTCGAATATCAACTAAAAAATTAGTCCGGGTAAAAACGAAACACCCGATGATAATTACTGATACTCCAGGTACAGTCTTTGAAAAAAATTCAATGGATATAGTGGGCCCAATGCAACGGATCTCCTGTCAGAATGAATATATTCTCACAATTCAAGATCACTTATCAAAATACTGTGTCGCAATTCCGTTACCAAACGCTCTAGCGACAACCGTGGCTGACGCGTTCATAAAACGTTTCATATGTATTTTTGGTGCACCCAAGGCATTATTGACGGACCAGGGATGTAACTTCCTTAGCGGTCTAATGAAAAGAATCGCCAAACGCTTTCACATAAAGCGATACCGAACCACGGCATTTCATCCTCAATCCAAAGGATCCCTTGAACGGTCTCATCACGTACTTGCTGAATTCTTGAAAGAATATACCGATGAAGATAATGAATGGGACCAATGGTTGGAGTTAGCCATGCTTTCATACAACACCAGTGTTCATGAAAGCACAAAACATACACCTTACGAAGTCGTCTTTGGGAAATTGGCAAGAGTCCCATCAAGTGAACCTCTTCGAGAGTCAGATCAATTATCGACCTACTGCGGGTATCTAATCGAATTGATTACAAGAATAAACGGAATTCGAAATCTCGCGTACGAAAGTCTAGGTTCCTCCAAACATCAATCAAAAAAATATTACGATAAAAACGCCAACCCTAAAAATTTAAAAGTAGGAGACAATGTCTATCTCCAAAAAGGACCGAAACCTGGTAAACCTGGTCTTAGAAAAATTAAGTAAAGGTAATGTAAAAATAGAATGCAACAAAAAGACACGAATAGTTCACGAAAATAGATTATGGTATTCACACATAAATGCCGAAACCATAAAAGAAAGACGAAACGCAAAAAAATAGCAAGTGGTGAGTCCGACTTCCATCCCAATAAATAAACCTCCTTCCCACTCTATTTAACGATTCTAAGACCACTAATCGATCAACAATCACAGTAATGCTTAACTTTTTCAGATGTCTCTCATGCTGGTAATAATAATGTTGCGCCTTATCCCGCCCGCAATTACCATAGTGGGATATGACTGTGGATCGAGCTCATCGAACATTACCATCTTATCATTGCTGGAAGTCCCTGATTAATAAATAATCGTAATAATTACCCTGTTTTTCAGATGGCCGTAATCAACCTTTTCAGTAACATGTAACGTTATCACCCTTGCACTCGCAATGAGAAAAGCAGATCAAATTTTTAGCTACAGTATCTTCAGTACAGAACATTCGAACTTGTGTCCATCCAAAACTCGCCGAACTAACTGTTTCACAATTCGACAAAAAAATCATTATATCACGATATGCATACGCAACAGTGTCAAAAGGATCGCCGAATGCTCCAAATAGTTTATTATTAGCGATCTAAGCTTCGGATAAATTGTATGCACTTTAGTGAAGAAGCTGAGTTAAGGCGATGTGCCACATGCCTCCGACCGCTTCGAAATTTTGAAAAAAGAATTCTCCCAAACGGAACAACCGATTGGAATGAAATTTGTTGTGTGCATGCAGGACACTTGCTCCGAGAGGATGATGCCCTCCGTTATCCAAAATTTCCAAAAAAAAATTACAGTTTGTGGTTACCCTGCGAAAAATGGTGAATTATTAACCATTGCATCGCATTTTCGGTGATTTTCTGAGCGTCATCCTCTGGACCGTAAAAAAGCACACATTTTAAGCTTTGTTTCATCTGTTTTCATGAAAAAATGGCGGAGAAAAGGCATTTTGAAATTTTTACATAAATGTAGCAAAAATGTATCGACTAAGCTCAAAATATCAGTTACCGGAGCGAGCGTTCAGTTCATCCGTTTTCTCACTAGCGGCGCGCAGCTCGCTTCGCCCTTTTTTACCGACCTCGCTCGCCTCCTTCCGGAACAATTTATTTTTGACAGGTCGAAAGCCTGAGCCATAACCTCGCACGTTCGTTCGAAATATATTTCAAACGATGTGTAATAGTGTGTGATAGAGTGAAGTTTGTTTTCGTCGAGTTTTGGTGAGTTTTCTTTTGACGTGAAAAACGAAACGAGCCCGGTGGTCGAGGACGTCGCCTCAGCTCGCCGGCACACCACCGACGACAAATCCCGACAAAGAAGTAATCGACGAGAAAACCGCAGCGGCCGATTTCACGAAGAAGATCGAGGAACATAGTAACAGCGAGAAGCCGAAGGAGAAAACACCGGAAGTCAAGGTACGTACGTGCTATAACCTCATAACTTCAATTTACGTGCTTTGTTATTTGCCACGATCTTCCCTCGCATGGCTTTCCCGCTCGCCGATGTGTCAAACAGCCAAGGGCTCCGATGCAAGAAAACTTTCATCTCCGATGAAAGAGATAGTACCCTACGGTGTACCTGTACGGTAGTACATGCTACACGCAAATGTACGTGTTACTAGTATGGTACCGGTACACTGTGCAATAGTAAGATATACCGGTTCCGTATCCTCACCATACTAATGCTAGTACCGATACGGTACGCACACACGTGGTCGGTACGGTACCTGGGCTATCATGTAGGAACCAGAACTCAAATAGCATCGGATTTACCATCTAGATGGACCATCGGATTTATCCAGTGCAGCAAGTACGTACTGCCGAGGATAAGAAACCGCGTCAATCGTCGCAGCTACAATAGATAGTCTCAGTGTCGAGAGGATATCACCGCTGTCTCCAATGTCTCTGAGAGCACGAGCGAAGCTGACCTCAAGGAACAATATCTCGCCATGGATCGCACCACCAATCTGTGCAAGGCCTTTCGCTTACGTATGTACGTTTCAAAACAAAGGGCGAGGACGCTAGGGCCTTCTTGCGTTGCAATGGTTACGGCTACCATCATCTCATACTCAGAGTCGATGGGTCCAAACCTTCAGCCCAACAGAATTGAATGCCCAACGTTTGAACGTGTTAAGGTAGAACAAGCATGCGCTCTTGATTTTTATAGATTTTGTTCGAATTTTAACTAGACATTGTTCGTATAATTATGCATGTTTCAGTGAAATTTCAGAACAGTCGACTATGTAGATTCGGAGATAATGGGTTTTGAAATTGCAACTTTTAACACTTTTAACACAGGGTCGGCATTGAAATTTAGACAGAGTAATTTTTTGTAACACATATTTGTCCTCTATAAAAAGACACAAGGCAATAACATAATCAATATAAAATATTAATGTTTATAACGCAAATATTTCTTTTTACGTTAAAAGTTTTCAACTTTAGGAACACGATAATTATCTTTTTTCTCGACATATTGAAAAATACTGATCTATGGTGTTGCATAATGTCTTCTTATCATAGGGGACAAATATTTTTTACCGAGAGTTATTCTGTCGTTACTGAACGTCTTTAGCAAAACTGAATAGCAAAGACAATCCAAACTTTTTTCACTCGTTCCGTAACTAGGTTGCTATCTAATCATAATTTTTTTTCAAAATGAATAACCCAATAGAATGGTACGCCGAATTATGTGACCTGACTTTCGGCCAGTGCAGACCCTGCAGTATTAAAAGTTGCTATTGAAAAATCCATTATCTCCCAATGTAAATAGTCAACTGTTCTGAAATTTCACTCAAACTTGCATAATAATATCAATAATGTCTGGTTAAAATTTGAACAAAATCGATAGAAATCAAGAGCGCACGCTCGTTTTACCATAAGGGCTTACACTACTGGAAACGGCCAAAATTGAGTGATATTTCGCGATTTTTTTAGGACAAATGAGAGACTATTAATATTCAACGATGTTATTAGTCAAATCTTCGAGTGACCGAAATGAAATTTATATTAAAAAATTATGCCAAAAGGTGACGCTGGAGCCATTCTGGTGAGGCATGTTGAATTTGAGACGCTTTGTGGCACGCAGTATAGCTGACGCAAATTTTATTTCAGAATAAAATAAAAAATTTCTATCAATTTACACAAGTATAGCTAGAGAAATACGTAGAGGATTGTGAAAATAATAATTTTTGTGTAATTGGGGAGCATTAAACCAAAAACTTGATTTTCGACCGAAAAAAAGGATTATCATTTCGTAAATTACTAATGTTATAACTAACTCATAGAAAGTCCCGTACGTATTTCTCTTTGGAATATTATTTTAAACGTGTACTCAAAATTTGGAGTGAGAATAATGAAAATTTTTGGTGTCATGCGGCGTGCCGTTTTGAAAAATTGTGTTTCGAGATAAACCAGCGTAACGCAGAGTTTCTTCTCCGTTCCCTGGTAGCCTATGGACAAAATATTTCCGATGAAACTTTTCGAGGAGAATAAGCCACTGTCCGGGCTGAATCTCCGTCGTCTGATGACATCAGCACCCTACCCCTACCTTCGTGAGGCGAGCGGTGGACAAAGTGTATATGAATCGTGGTTGAGGTATTTGTTTAAATTTATTACAACGGACGGTAAGATATCACAACCTTTCCACAGGGCAAGTCGTTAGCAACTCGGAAAGCCTAAAGTTGAATTGTTGTAAAAAATTATTGAAAACTTTCTATTTTGGGAAAGTCAGCATTTTATTTCAAATTCGTTCAGGTCAAAATGACGCAATGTGTCAAGGAAGGAGAACACCACCGTCACTGCCCATTTTCGACCGTTTTTTTAGATTTTAAAGAACAGAAACGAATAAAATACATGTTCAAAAGAACTTGTAGGCTTTATCAGGTATATATTGAAGTATGTAAAAAGAGTTTATTTGTCAAAAGAATAGAAAATCGCGGTATACGAGTTGCTATAGCACTACTGGTTTTCAGTCAACCCTCTCCATAGTGTTGAAGTTTGCATCGTTGGAACGCAACGAAAGCTCTTGCTTACATTTTATTTTTTATATTTTTATTGTTATAGAAAATCTTTTTTTTAAGATTTATATTGTAGATCGCTAAATAAACATCTAAAAAAATAGTTAGAAGATTTTTGTGAGCAAGATTTGCAAAAATAAATTACAGGAATTCACGAATATTAATTTTCGTTGCGTTCCAACGATACAAACTTCAACCTCATACTCTCTCCGCGGAACGCAGTAGAACTATCGTAAATTTAATCCTGGAACTAAGAGCGAAATATTTTTGTTAATTATGTTAGTTTTAGAAGTCAAATACAAGAAATTTCAAAATAATCATAAAAAAACCGTAACGAGTTTGAAAAAAAGTTCGTGTTTTCGACCATAATTTTTATATACTACTCCAAATAATTAAAGGAACAGAAAATTTCTTCATTTTTTGGAGTGTTTTTTGAAGCGCTGGATTTATGTGAAAAATGGTCGCATCGAGATAAAAAAACCTTCGAATCTTCAAGTTTCTAGTTTCGCGATTTTTTGGCAATTTTTTTTTGTGAGCTGCGGTTTTCTCTCTATCATATGAATAGCGGAGGAAAAAAAATTTCCAAATTTATTTGTTTTTTTTTCAAGGTTTCAGGGGCTAGTTAATTTTTTTCCACGTAACTCAATGTATAGGTCCGTTAGCTTGTTGATTCAGCTTTAATTTGGATTTTTGTCTCTCTACGTCAATTTTTTGCTGAGATATCCTACTTTAAATGAAAAAAGATCCTTTTGTCTTTGTTCATCGATATCTCAGCAACCAATGATTGCAACGGAAATTAAAGGGCAACTTTGAAAACTTGAATAAATTTCCTACCAGCCCCTTTCGTTGACCTTTCAGAAAAACATTTTTTCACCCTTAACATTAATTTGAAAAAAGGACAAAAAGTGACTTTTTATAGTTTGTCAGTAAATCTACTATTACCTTACAAATATTGATGGAAACACTAATGTTGCCGCGTTTTTTTTCAAGCGTAATATAGCCCCCTGTTAATTTTCAAATTGATCCATCGAACCGTTTTTCCGGACTCATTGATCAATGTTTTCCAGAACAATCAAAGGCACAAGTGTATTGTTTCTAAACACCGTGTAATCATCATCAAAATGGAAAGACCAATTTTCTTCGACTCTTTTAGCAAATTTGCACTAGTAAGAAAAAAACATTCAAAAAGTCTCAATTCTTAAAAAATATTGCTTTTAACTTTGTAAAACATTTCAGGAAACAATACTGACTCATTTTTTACCCGATTCGGCCTTTGCGCACTATAATTTCACTCATGTTTAATAGCATTAATTAAAAGTTGATAACCCCAAACTGTATTCAATAGTCGATCTGAGAACATTTATGCGATTAACTCTTGATATTTTTTACGAAGGTTATTAGGGTTCCAGAAAACAGTTTTTTTTTCAAACTAGGCATGAACAAAAATTGAAAAAAGTTAAAGTTTACAAAAACTTTAGACTAATTTTTTTACCAAAACGTAGAAAAAAATTACCAAAAAAAGAGTAGTTTAAAAAAATGTTAATTGATTTTTTCTTTGAAAAAAGATCAGTTTTACAAGAAAGTTTTTTTTGTAACCCTTATAACCTTCGCAGAAAATATCGAGAATTCATCTCATGCAAGTTCTCAGATCGACTAGTGAATACAACTTGGGTGTATCAACTTTTAATTAATGCAATTAAAGATGAGTGGCATTATGGTGCGCAAAGGTCGCATCGTGTAAAAATGAGTCAGTATTGTTTCCTAAAATGTTTGACAAATTTGAAGAAAAAAAAATTGATATTTTTCGAATTTTTTTTTTCTTGACCTTAACAACCGAGCAACGCTATTCTTTCCATCAATACTTAAAGTATTATACATTTACTATAATATATAAAGTAGTAGTACATTTACTGAAAAACCATAAAAAGTCATTTTTTGTCTTTTTTCAAATTAATATTAATGGTGAAAAAATGTTTTTGTTTTTCTAAAAAATCAACGAAAGGGTCGGGTAGGAAATTTATTTAAGTTTTCAAAGCTTCCCGTGCAATCATTGGTTGCCGAGAAAACGGTGATCGAAGACAAAAGGATCTTTTTACATTCAAAGTCGGATATCTTAGCAAAAAATTGACGTAGAGAGACAAAAAAACCAAATTGAAACTGAATAAACAAGCTAACTGACCTATACATGTATTTAACTGAAATAACATTCTCGAGCGCGTGGACCCTTGAAAAAAAAAACCCAAAAATTTGGAAACAAATTTTCTCTCGCTATTTTTTATTATTGCGCGATTACAGTAGCTCAAAAATTTGTTTTGATGACAGATCTCGCAACTAGAAACTTGAAGCTTCATGATGCTTTTTTTCATCTCGATGCGACCATTTTTCACATTGATACAGTGCTTCAAAAAACACTTTGAAAAATTGAAGAAATTGGATTAGTCGATTGAACGAAAATTGTTCGAGTTCTGCTGCGTCCCGATTCCGAAAGCGTGGTTTGGAGAAAAAAACGTGTGTGAAGTCAACGGTTAAACGACAGAGCTGAAGAACTTTTGTTTCCATAATCTAATCCCACCTTTTGGTCGAAAATAAAACTATTTTCAGTCGGTGAATTTCTCCCCATAGATAATAGGCGTACAAGAGTTGAGAATTGCAACTACCGGCATGGCATCGCCGAAGACGCGTTTCAGCGCCGGAGACCCTATAAAAATAGCTCGAAAACCATGTTAAAACTGTTTTTTTTTTCGGCTATAAACGAATTTTCATCATATTTTTGGAGGTTACAAGGATTTTTTAAATGTTTAAAAAAAAATGTTTTTTCGAAAGTTTTCCACTGGTGTCCTCCTTTAAACATATCGCGATCGTAAAACTTCACCGCTGTTCTGTAGGGCGAGACTCCTGCGATCGTCATTGCTAGAAAATTCGATCCTTGGAGGAACTTGCCGAAGATAAATCCCGACAGAGAGAAAAAATTCTAAATGTATTTATTTTAGCAATAATTATAAAATTTCACCACTCTTTCGCAAAGTGAGACTCGGTCGATCGCGTTCGCTCGCTCGCGAATTTGGTCGGCCGCAGCCAACCTGCCGAAGATAAGCCATGGCAGAGAAAAAAATGGCGAACGCAATTGTTTAAACAAAGAGCATTGTAAAATTTTCTAAGTTTCCAAGGATTTTTTAAAAGTGCTTCCAACAAACCGATTTTTCGGAAATTTTACACCGATGATCTCTAAACAATTCGCGATAGTAAAATTTTACCACTCTTCTGTAGAGCGAGACTTCTCCGATCGTCATTGCGAGAAAATTCGATCTTTGGAGAAACCTGCCGAAGATGAACTCCGACAGAGAGAAAAAATGCCAAACGATTTTTTTTAGCATAATTAGTAATAATTTAGTAATAATAAAATTTCACCACTCTTTCGTAGAGTGAGACCCGGTCGATCTCGTTCGCTCGCGAATTTGGTCAGCCGCAGACAACCTGCCGAAGATAAGCCATGGCTGAGAAAAAGTGCCAATCGCAATTGTTTACACAAAGAGCATTGTGACATTTTTTAAGTTTCCAAGGATTTTTCAAAAGTGCTTTTAACAAAACGATTTTTCGAAAAATTTTCACCGATGACCGCTAAACAATTCGCGATAGTCAAATTTTACCGCTCTTCTGTAGAGCGAGACTTCTCCGATCGCCATTGCTAGAAAATTCGATCCTTGGAGAAACCTGCCGAAGATGAATTCCGGCAGAGAGAAAAAATGCTAAACGAATTTTTTTTTAAGCATAGTTAGTAATAATTTAGTAATAATAAAATTTTACCACTGTTTCGCAGAGTGAGACTCGGTCGATCGCGTTCGCTCGCTCGCGAATTTGGTCGGCCGCAGCCAACCTGCCGGAGATAAGCCATGGCAGAGAAAAAAATGGCGAACGCAATTGTTTAAACAAAGAGCATTGTAAAATTTTTTAAGTTTCCAAGGATTTTTTAGTAATAATTTAGTAATAATAAAATTTCACCACTCTTTCGTAGAGTGAGACCCGGTCGATCTCGTTCGCTCGCGAATTTGGTCAGCCGCAGACAACCTGCCGAAGATAAGCCATGGCAGAGAAAAAGTGCCAATCGCAATTGTTTACACAAAGAGCATTGTGACATTTTTTAAGTTTCCAAGGATTTTGCAAAGTGCTTTTAACAAAACGATTTTTCGAAAAATTTTCACCGATGACCGCTAAACAATTCGCGATAGTCAAATTTTACCGCTCTTCTGTAGAGCGAGACTTCTCCGATCGCCATTGCTAGAAAATTCGATCCTTGGAGAAACCTGCCGAAGATGAATTCCGGCAGAGAGAAAAAATGCTAAACGAATTTTTTTTTTAGCATAGTTAGTAATAATTTAGTAATAATAAAATTTTACCACTGTTTCGCAGAGTGAGTTTTAAAAGTGTTTCCAACGAACCGATTTTTCGAAAATTTTACACCGATGATCTCTAAACAATTCGCGATAGTAAAATTTTACCACTCTTCTGTAGAGCGAGACTTCTCCGATCGTCATTGCGAGAAAATTCGATCTTTGGAGAAACCTGCCGAAGATGAACTCCGGCAGAGAGAAAAAATGCCAAACGAATTTTTTTTTAGCATAATTAGTAATAATTTAGTAATAATAAAATTTTACCACTCTTTCGTAGAGTGAGACCCGGTCGATCTTGTTCGCTCGCGAATTTGGTCAGCCGCAGACAACCTGCCGAAGATAAGCCATGGCAGAGAAAAAGAGCCAATCGCAATTGTTGAAACAAAGAGCATTGTGACATTTTTTAAGATTCTAAGAATTTTTGAAAAGTGCTTTTAACAAAACGATTTTTCGAAAAATGTTCACCGATGACCGCTAAACAATTCGCGATAGTCAAATTTTACCGCTCTTCTGTAGAGCGAGACTTCTCCGATCGCCATTGCTAGAAAATTCGATCCTTGGAGAAACCTGCCGAAGATGAATTCCGGCAGAGAGAAAAAATGCTAAACGAATTTTTTTTTTTAGCATAGTTAGTAATAATTTAGTAATAATAAAATGTTACCACTCTTTCGCAGAGTGAGACCCGGTCGATCTCGTTCGCTCGCGAATTTGGTCGGCCGCAGACAACCTGCCGAAGATAAGCCATGGCAGAGAAAAAAATGCCGATCGCAATTGTTTAAACAAAGAGCATTGTAAAATTTTACAACTCTTTTATAGAGTGAGTCTCGAGCGATCTCGCCCGTGACTCGAGATTTTAGCAGAGATCGAATTCGTCGTCGATGAGCGACATCGAGATGCCAAATAGTCTTCAAGCTTATTTGTTTAAATTACTTAAAAAAGAATGGGAAATGCTACCACCCTTCCAGTATACGAGTCTCTAGCAAACCCCGTTTGCTATAAAATTCAACCATAAAGAAATTTCCACCGATGACCGCGGAAAAAATGCTGTCAAATATGAACCCGGCAGAGATAAAAATTCTGAACGCATTGGTCTAAATAATGAGCATTGTAAAATTTTACCACTCTTTTGTAGAGTGAGTTTCGAGCAATTTCGGTCGCTCGGAATTTTGGCAGGGACCGATATCGTTAATAATAAGCAGCATCGATGTTACAAATTGTGCTCGAGCTTATTTGTTTAAATGAATTAAAAAAGTATGGGAAAATGCCTGAGTCTTTTAGTTGTGGCCGTCGTCGAAAAAAAAATCGATTCGATGGCTGCATATACAATGTAAAATGCAACAAAGTTTCACCGCTCTCCTGCCGAGCGAGCGCATGCTTCCAATACAAGCGTACCATGGTCGCTACGCATATTTGTGTGAATTGTGTGATACACACATAGATGTAAGGTGCTTGCGTACGACCGAACGGCGCGCGAGAATGGATTCGTTCTTTTTGCACGCGGTCGGTGCAGCAAACACACACACACACACGCGCGCCAGCGATCGCCGTCTATTTGGCTTCGACGCTTCGCCCCAGTGCGAAGCATCGAGACCGAATTCGCGATCGCTGCGCTGTCCGTCGGTAGCGACTCGTAGCTAAAAACTACGAGATCTGCGCTACCGACGTAACGAGAGGCCGCGTCGAAATTTTCTGGCGTGTGGCACATGGCCTTAAATGGCGGTACTTGCTGGCGAAAGAGTACACATTATTCAATGTATAAGGATACAAGAAAATCTAATAAGGTTAAAAGAATTTTACGATCAAATGCCTGCCACTCGAGGGAACGAAATATATCTGCTTATTCCTCAAACGCATATATGATCCAAAAAAAACTCAAACAACCTGCCATCCCCCTCCAACCTCTTCGGAGACATCTGCTCCGAAGGATGAGTACAAACTCATCCCAGTTCTGGTTGAAGCCACACCACCTGCAATCACGAAATCGACGACGGAGTTTACTCGGCGATATACCAACCCAGGATCACCAGCATCATGGGGGGTCTATTTGACAGAAGATATCGACAACGTACAATAACGCATAACGAAATATATCTGCTTATTCCTCAAACGCATATATGATCCAAAAAAAACTCAAACAACCTGCCATCCCCCTCCAACCTCTTCGGAGACATCTGCTCCGAAGGATGAGTACAAACTCATCCCAGTTCTGGTTGAAGCCACACCACCTGCAATCACGAAATCGACGACGGAGTTTACTCGGCGATATACCAACCCAGGATCACCAGCATCATGGGGGGTCTATTTGACAGAAGATATCGACAACGTACAAGAACGCATAATGTTTCCCGTAGAGAAACCCGTGGTCGTAATCAATATGGCCGGGGCATCAGTGGTTAAAACACTGTCAATCAAGGGAAGAAGTTGTTAAATCTCCTGGATAACAACAATCTATAACACCAAGCGGACTCCATCTGGAATCGCACATAAAAAAAGAAAATCCATTCAATTCGGTACAGCAAGCGGTGGTTTCACCCGAACCTCACTCGTCGTGCGAGCGATCAGGCTCCTCATAGATACGGTGCTCCATGCAAACAGCCGACACCCTGTGTACGGCTGGTCGATCTACCTTATCGTTACAGTACAAGGATCGGAAACGATCCAAAAAGGACACGTCAACGGATGCAGTGACTGGTCAAGAACTTCATCAACTCGTGTCGGTCCCTCCAGCTGAACCAGCGGGCCAGGACCAACGCTGCAATACATGATCTGTACCCTGAAATCTCCGATCACGCACAAAGCAACCAATCCTCCAAACCGCGTTTCTTCCCTTAAGTTCGCACGAGGAGACTTACGATAACTCTGATCATGCTAATAATTTCTTTTTTTGTCATCGTTCTTTTTCAGTGTCTAGTAAGAGATAGGGTAAAATAAGTAAATAAGCACCTATGCATAAGGAAAAGGAAAGAGGAGAAAAAGCTGGCATTTGCATCTTAGAGTAAAAGTCAAGATATATATAGATCTATATTTGAAAAAAAAACTGGCACGAAAATCTACAGAAAAACACACACACTTTCTTGTAAGATGATAATCAAATTCTTACGTATCTCGTAAAAGTAGGATAACCATAAGTTACGCCACCATATTACACATCAGCTAAAACACATTGTAAGTCGACGAATGACAATATCAAGTCCACTCAAGCACGCTTCTGTAATTTCAATCACCACCCTCGATTACCGATCAAGCGAGACGCTCGATCCTAAAGGGGGGAGGTGTCACGTCGGGAGACACATTGAACTCCGACGTAACCAAGGACTCCCACGGTCCCTTACGAAACCACGTGCACCAAAATAAGCACGATAAGAATATTCTCATTCCTCGACATATTTCCAAAGGCACTCTACAGTTAAGATGCCGCTCATTAATAGACCCTGAGCGTCGCGCACTCTCTCCATGCGGCCTCTCCTTTTTGTCTATTCGACGGCCGTATTGGACACTGGGCGCAACTTCTCAGAAAAACCATAAAACAAAAACACGTAACGCGCCTTTAGCGCAACGTCAGTTAGGCCCAGGAAGGTTTCCATCAATTCGGTCCTAAAATTAAGAAGTATCAAAAAGGGAGATACATATGGAAGGTTCACGTAGCGCCTAACCGCTAGGCTTTCCCCGATAGAAACCCGGTCACAAAAATAGACTCGTATGACTTCTGCATTAGAATTCATGAATGCCTCCCCACGTTCCCTCTAATTAGATACAAACAACATACAAATGAATCTCAGTAAGGCCCCGGAAAACTCCCAACGGCCCGATCGTAAAATTAAGTAGCACAGGAAAAGAATTCGCATGCGGAGAATGCAGATGCGCCTTCCTCCGTAAAAACCTCCCACCAGAAACAGGTTCATGCGGACGTTACGTATAATATGGATGACTACTTCTATTCCCAAATTAAATGAGGTCAATACTCTATCACTCCCACTCTATGAATTCGGGAGACCAGGAAATCACATATAAAGGGAGCAACCGAGCAGTATTTTGGTTAGTCTTCAAGCACTTCAGGCAGTTCAGGGCAGTTCGTTCATTCCAAAAGTCTACCGCGCAGTCTATCGTTGTCGTCTATCAAAGACAATCTATTGAAGTCACTCTATAAGTCTATCAGACCACGACGGTCTTCTATGAATTTCTATCTACGTTAAAAGTCTTTAATCGAATTAGTCGCGTTCATACCTTCGAACTTAGAAAAGAATCAGTGTAGTCGAAAATTGTGCGCGTGCCACCGATACCATCTGCAACCGCCTCTGGCCCACTAGCGAAGGCCCTAAATTTTACGACCGACACCCGCTACCTGAACGACAGGGTCGACACCGAACGAAACCATCAATGTAAGCGAACCACATTTTTACACTCTTTGTACTCGAGCGTTAATAGAATTAGCCAAATTGGCTGACTCCAATAAATTAACAGTTAATTAGAAACGAGTAATTTCCAAATAATCGGATTATTTGTATAAATTCCTTAAAAATCCTTCCTTTTCCCAGCACATACTCTTTTTACCCTCATCCCGTGCTATTGCGCTAGGCGTAGGCAAGAAAGAGGGAACCACATGTTATATGCCCACGTCCCCTCCGGACGTGACATCGAAATGGTTCTCGGAGCCTCGATCGGACATTCCCGATATAACTGCTCCGAATTCGTCTCCGATGTTATCTTACTTCCTGTCAGATTGGGTCGAGAAGTCTGACGATGATTCGAGATCGACGGTAGGAGAAATGTTTATTCAACAAAGATAAAATCGGTGCTCGGAATGGTTCTCGGAGCCTCGATCGGACATTCCTGATATTACCGCCCCGAATTCGTCTCCGATTTTCTTACTTCCGGTCAGATTGGGTCGAGAAGTCTGACGATGCTGCGGGAACGCCGCATTTTATCTTTGTTAAATAAACAATGCTCCTGTCGTCGTTCGCGCCGCATCGTCAGACTTCCTTACCCAATCTGGCCGGAAGTAAGATAAAATCGGAGACGAATTCGAGGCAGTAATATCGGGAATGTCCGATCCAGGCCCTGATTCTTGATCCAACTTTACCGAATGAGTAGAGAATTTTAACCCGCATTTCGCAAACCTGGGTCGTTTTCGTCCTTCCCAAAATCATTTTCTTCGCAGGTTGCTTATTATTTATTTTTAAAATATATTAAACATACGAAAGAGAAAAACCCTATTTTCCCTTGTGAAGTACGGCCTGAAGATTGAACATGAATTTTTTCAGACGTATTTCATTGACAATTGTCTGTTTGGTAATGCAAAGACGAAAACGACGTAGGTTCGCGGGTTTAAGGTGCCTCAAATGCCTTCACGGATTGAGGGTTAAGATAACCGATTGAGCTTTATCGAAAGATTGTAAACTTTGTTACATCCTAGCGAATGTGCCTTCTCTCGGTTATTCCCAATATCTTCATTTGCTTCCTTCCTCCTTGCCTTCTCACGCATATTCAACCTACAGCGATATATATAAGATAGCAGCACCGCCACAGTCATCGACTTTTCCTATCCCATTGGCTGTCAACAAGAACACGATCTCGGGCGCATATTCCAAGAAGAGCTGTCGAGCACAAAGTCAACCATCAGCTCGATCAACAGACTCCAAAAATCCTACACCGGCCCATCCGCATGGTCACCAAGAGAAGCCTCGACCCTAAATTATTTCATCATAACATATCCTAGACGGCTCCGGCGAATGTATAACTCTGACTAAAAAATAAGACATCCGGTCTCGCAGCGTAGTCCGCTATATAAACCTCTCGATATGAGAAGTCACCATCGTCATAAATCGACATAACACAAACCATGCGAATGCTTAGGTCTCAGATATCGAACTTTATATCCCATGCGCTTTTTCGCCGAAACACGGGACAAAGGTCCCCTGCCTTCGATACGTGCAATTCTATATAAGAAATGATCGAGATCGATTTTGCGATTCATGAATATCGCGACCAATCACGCTAAACCTTAAAGTTCCTTCTCCCACTATCGAACCCCTCCTAATTTTCATAACAAGAAAGACTTCCTTCCTAAAGTCAGTCTTCCAACAATTTCCATCGCGTTCAGATCAAGTCTCTCGACAATCTTCATCAATCAGATCGTAGTCTCGCAACGTTTCCATCGAATTAACTTCACTTCTTAATCTTGTTCTGACAGAATTCGAAGTGTAGCACAAATATCATAGAGTTTCGAATATTATACATTTTCTGGTTTTGACCGAAGTATCGTATAATCTTTAAGTCGACTCTCGCGGCATTGAGTCCATAAAGTATTTCAAGTGCGGTTTACGACGCGTAAAAACACAAATACGCTCAGCGCCCGAAAGTCTGGTGCTGGTGACCGCTTTCCGAACGCTAAGTGTGGCGTCCGTCAACGAGGCCCTTATCTACGAGCGACAACCGATATCCTTGCGAGCGAGCGTACCTACACACTGATACACTCACAAACACAGCGACCAATGTACGCGACAAATTTCATTTTATGTTAATCCAATTGTTCCTCCGGCTTCATAGTCATTTTCATTGTCAATTTTTCTGTATAAGCACCTTTATTACCCGATCACTTATTTGTAATAAACGTTTAGTTAAGTTTGTACAAATTCGTCGAATTATTTCTAAATACCAATCACTGCATGACTTCCTAATTTTAACTCATTCCAAGCACTACCCCTTTTTACCCTCATCTCGTGCTATTGCGCTTGTCGTAGGCAAAAAAGGAGGGAAGCAAAAAATTAATGCCCACGTCCCTACCGGACATGACAATTTTATTGATAATAATGTCAATTTCGAAAATGTTCGAGGATTTCATGCTCCGCAAATAATATTTTCAATCATATGCGATTCGCCAACAACTTTTGGCATAATTAATCCTATCATTACATTTTAAAGTAATTTGGCGTGAAATTATTATTTTTGACCAAATACTACGCGTATTTTTGTTTTTTTTTACTGTTTTATAAATTATTTTAAATTTCTGTAACTACAGAATTTTACATCTAAATTTTATCTAAATTTTATTTTTAGATGGACCGATGGACGGATGGACGGATGGACGGATGAATGGATGGATGGATCAAATGAAACGTGTGAAATGGCGATTCAAACTGTTGTAGACAAATGGAAAATGAACATTAGTGAAGGAAAATTGGCAGGAGTAATCTTCATGAATCTAAGACGAACGTTTGAGACAATAGACAGAGAAATATTATTAGACAAATTATTTCCGAACGTACTTAAGAAATAGAACACAGCAAGTTCGATTTAATAACGAATGGTCTGAAATTATTCCCAATGAACATGGGGTACCGCAGGGGTCAGTCAGTCAGTCAGTCAGTCACTATTCACTCATCACACTCTCACTGACCACAGTCAGTCGCACAGTGGAGAAATTATAAAAATTGTCGAGTAGTTATTTTTTCATTTGAGAAAAACACCGTAATAACAATATAAAGTTGAAGCGACATTGCTTGCTTCAATTATCCCAAGAGAAAAACATGTTTCAATGTTTAAATATAAAATATCTGTGTCCTCTTGTCAACATCAAGGCTGGTTTGTCTCGAAAATTCGATTTTCACAATTCGCAAATTGAATATTGTGTGTATATTATCGTATTTGCTGGAATAGTAGAACCTCGTTTATCCGACCTTCGATTAAGGTGGTGTATCCTCGGATAATACGCAGAATCTCGCATAAAACGGAAGAATCTGCTATGCCTATCCATGGAATAGTCCTATATTGCTACTGTTTTCCGTATTATCCGAGATTTCACTTATCCAGGTACCCTCCCCCCACATTATCTCGGATAAGCAAGGTTCTACTGTATCTGCCATGGAAGCTGGGATGCGTATTCGATCTTCTTCCATCCCTCCTACACGACATCGATACTCAGCTTACTTCTCGAGGTCTTAGAAATAGTGGCGCCATCCCTGTTTGATCACATTTTTGTAGCCACTTGGAAATGCACAGAGTGGACTCCTCCTACTCTAGCCTCCATGCTCTCGATTGTCGCGCTACGGCGCGCTTTTTCCCAATTACTCTGCGTGAGCTTAATCGATTATCGCGCGTATATTATCGATTATCCTAACTATGGGTCGCGACGCCAAACGGCGCGACGCACCTTCGTACTGTGGCGAATCGGCAGGGAGGGGCGTGTCTAAACCTCTCTGGACCACATTACAATTAAACACGCTAGTTTAAACAACGAGAATAGAATGATGAATCAAATCAGGGAGGCTAGAGTGGGAGGAGTCCGATCTCTTATGGAGAGACTTGAAAAAAGTGGCTACAAAAATGTGGTCATACCGGGATGGCGCCACTATTGCTAAGACGTCGAGAAGTGAGCTGCGTGTGACAGAGACGGAACAAGTAAATAATGAGAAGTGAACTGTGCATAAGGCAGCATGATACTTGAGAAGTAGGCTGCGTGCGAGAGAGATGCAAAATGATATATAGCCAGATCGCGCGCAAAAGTTACCCCCTCTCTAGCCTCTTACGCGCCCATCACACAATCATAGTAGCGCGTGTCCGTGAGCGAGCGACGCTCGGACATCTTCGGAAAGAGCCGAGCGCGCCGAAGTTTCCCGACCGCGCCTTCGGCAGCTACACCAACACATGGACGCCGAGCTCGTTCATGTGCGGCCAAGCCGAAACGAAGGCATCGAGGGAAAAAGGCATCTGAGCACGACTCGCGCGTGACGTCACTCGACGGAACGCGCGAGGCTTTTAGACGATGTCAATGCTTATTTAGCTCTTGATTCTCTGCGTTATCAATGTATACAAAAAAATGTATCGGGCACCATGATCGCTTTTTTTTAGTTTATACGTTAATTTAAATATAACAATAAATCCAAATTACAACTTATTTGTCTTCTAAAAAATTGTTTACACTCTACTCACACCCATTCTTATGCCAAATAAATTATAATTCATAAAAGTAAGCGGAAATATATTTATATTCGTATTATTATATTAATTCTCATACTTTCATCAAGCGATAAAGCATTATGCCCAAAAACAAGCGAATCATTCATCTGGCCGCGAATCGTCAGTACCAGAAAGTGCATATTCTACAAGCGATGAGATGGTCCCGTTGGTAGCGTTCCTGGCTTCGGTCCGCAGGGGCGCGGGATCGTTCCCCGCGCTCAGTGCTTTTTTTTAAATTCTGATTACCATTAATTCTTATTTGATTAGTTATTTTTATTAGTTATCATTATTATTTTAATTAGTTATCTTTTAGTGTCGAAAAATTTATCGCGCACTCCGACCGCTTATTTGATTAGTTTGTACGTTAATTTTAATTTAATAATAAATCTAAATTACAACTTATTTATCGTCTAAAGAATTGTTTGCGCTTTACTCACACCCGTCCCTATGCGAAATAAATTGTAATTCATAAAAACTAAGCGAAAATATATTTATATTCGCATTATTATATTCATTCTCATATACTATCATCAAGCCATAAAGCATTATCCCCAAAAACAAGCCACATCCATCCGGCCGCGAATCGTAACTTACGAGAATGAATATAATAATACGACTATAAATATATTTCCGCGCTAGCAATTTTGGCAACTGCAAAGTCAACCGAAATAATCAATGGTTGAATTTGGACAGCTTTACAACTATAAAGTCGACCGTAAAAAAATCCTAATGGTTGATTCAACGGTTGTTTAACCGCGGCCATTTTGTTTTCGCTGGATGGTTGTCTCACTCCGTCGCACAATCTGCTGCGGATATCCCCCTCCCCCTTGTTTGATGACTCAATTCTCCGCAAATCATCAATTTAATTATCAAGACAGTATAATTTGATTAATAATTAAATATATTGCGTCGAGTCAACCATCCAATCAACCGCCGAGTTAACCATCGAGTCAACCATCCACAGAAAACGCAGGATGGTGGACTTTCAAAGATGAACAGTTGAGAAGCTGTCCAAATTCAACCGTTGAACTTTTACGTTGACTCAACTGTCTTGTACAACCGGTTGACCAAAATGACAGGGCGCTTACTTTTATGAATTACAATTTATTTGGCATAGAGACGGGTGTGAGTAAAGCGCAAACAATTTTTTAAAAGATACATAAGTTGTAATGTAGATTTATTATTACATTCAAATTAACGTACAAACTAATCAAATAAGCGGTCGGAGTGTGCGATAAATTTTTCGGCACTAAAAGATAACTAATAAAAATAATAATGATAACTTAATAAAAATAACTAATCAAACAAGAATTAATAGTGATAATAATTTTAAAAAAAGCACTGAGCGCGAGGAACGATCCTACGCTTCTGCGGACCGAAGCCAGGAACGCTACCAACGGGACCATCCCATCGCTTGTAGAATATACACTTTCTGGTACTGACGATTCGCGGCCGGATGGTTGATTGGCTTGCTTTTGAGGATAATGCTTTATCGTTTGATGAAATTATGAGAATTAATATAATAATACGAATATAAATATATTTCCGCTTACTTTTATTAATTATAATTTATTTGGCATAAGGACGGGTGTGAGTAAAGCGTAAACAATTTTTTAGAAGATAAATAAGTTGTAATTTGGATTCATAATTATATTTAAATTAACGTATAAACTAAAAGAATAAGCAATCAGGGTGCGCGATACATTTTTTTGTTTACATTGATAACGCAGAGAATCAAGAGCTAAATAAGCATCGAAATCATCTAAAAGCCTCGCGCGTTCCGTCGGGTGACGTCACTCGCGAGTCGTGCTCACATTGCTTTTTCCCTTGAAGCCTTCGTTTCGGCGTGGCCGCACATGAACGAGCTCGGCGTCCATGTGTTGGTGTAGCTGCCGAAGGAGCGATCGGGAAACTTCGGCGCACTCGGCTCTTTCCGAAGATGTCCGAGCGTCGCTCGCTCACGGACACGCGCTACTATGATTGTGTGATGGGCGCGTAAGAGACCAGAGAGGGGGTAATTTTTGCGCGCGATCTCGCTGCATTGCTTGCTGGGATGCGTATTCGATCCTCTTCCATCTCTCTTACACGACATCGATACTCAGCTTCGTGCTCGAGGTTTTAGAGATAGTGGCGCCATCCCGGCCTGACCACATTTTTGTAGCCACTTTGAAATGCACAGATCGGCCTCCTCCCACTCTAGCCTCCATGAATCAAATATTGGGCGTTCGTGTTGAGTCGCCATGTTCCGCATGAGTCGTCTTTTGTTATATCTTTTTAATAATAATCATGTGAAAGAGTTGCGCTCTTCTATCGTGACGCTACTGCCCGTGCCGCTGCGATCCCGTGGTCGCTACAGTACTCCCCTCCGAGTAACTTCGCACATGTGCAGTAGCAAAATTTATCTTCTTTCGCGAGTACGTCCTTGGTTCGCTTGGTCATTTGTCCGCGGAAGATGTACCATGAGTAGGAGGTGACTGGTCGGCAGTGACTCCGATCGTCGACGTTGGATCTGGCTGACTCGCTGTTTCGAAAAAGGCTGGCTTCAGTGCTTCTGTCGAGATCGTTGTAGGCTGACCTTTTACTTTGATGCGGAAAACGCTATCCGAGATCCTCTCGAGGACCTCGTACGGGCCTTCGTACGGTTGGTTAAGTGGTCGTTTGGCGCCGTCCACTCTTACAAAAACGTGTGTACATGTGTACTACGTCTTATGTGCGAAGGCTTTCCGCTTGTTGTAGTGAGCCGCGGGCGCGGCACGGACGTTCCGCATTTTCTCCTGAAAGTGCTCGATGAAAACCTGCGGATCTTTGGTAGATTGCTCGTCGATGAAGTACTCGCCCGAAAGTCGTAGCGTCGTTCCGTAGACCAACTTGGCGGCTGTGGCCTTGACGTTTTCCTTAAAATTGGTTCGAAGTCCCAGAAGGACGACGAGAAGCAGTTCGACCCAATCGTCGGTGCTATGGCACTTAATTGCCGTCTTCCAGGATTTGTGCCACCTCTCGACCATGCCGTTGGAAGCAGGGTGATACGCGGTGGTGTGAGTTCGTTCGAAACCCACGAGTTTGATTAGCGCTCGAAAAAACGTTGATTCGAATTGCGACCCTCGATCCGTCGTGACCACGGCGGGGGCTCCGAAACGGGCCACCCACCCGGCAAAGAAAGCCTTGGCGATGGCGCAGGAGTGAGCTTGCGCGAGAAGAAGCCTACCGGTTGCCATTCGTCTCCGCAACGCTGTTGGAGGACAGCCCCAATAGCGGTGTCCGAAGCGTCTGTTTGGAGGATGAGCGGTGCGTCAGGTATCGGATGCGCGAGCAGTGATGCGTTAATCAGATGCTCCTTGCAGGCCTCGAACGCCCTCTCGGCCTTGGGAGTCCAGTTGATTGGCCGTTTGTCGTTTTTCTTGGCTCCGACCAAGTAATCATGCAGCGGATATTGGGTCGATGCTGCGTTTGGAATGAAACGCCGGTAGAAATTGATGACGCCGAGGAAACGACGGAGCTCGCTGACGTCACGTGGCTTCAGGTACTTTTGGATCCCGTCGACTCGATCCTTGAGTGGCCTCGTCCCCTTGCTGTTGACGAGGTACCCAAGATACTGGACCTCGCTGGTGCCGAAGGTGCATTTAGATACGTTAATCGACAACCCGTATTCCCGCAATTTCTCGAAGACGATTCGCAGGTGCTTCTCGTGTTCGACCTGATTGGATGAAAGGATGATGATGTTTTCGATGTAGCAATGGCAGAACTCCAGGCCTCGCAGCGCGGTGTCCATGTGGCACTGGAACGTTTGCGCGGCGTTCCTCAGGCCAAACGTCATGACATTGAACTTGTATAGTCCGAACGACGCGCCGGTTCAAAGACGGGCGGTCCTGTCGTAACAATGTGATGTTGGACGTCGTCCGTTGCCGCTTTCTTGGCGGTCGGCGAGGTGAGACCGATGAACTCCTTGAGAAGTTGCCCATGACATCCGTTAGGGCCGATGGACAAGACCGTTGGCTGCTCGGAGATAACCAGCTTTCCCGTTGAGGATAGTCTGGTGTTGTTGTCGACTAGTCGATGTCCTCGTAGGTCGACCAGGAGGTCATAGTTGTAAAGAAAATACGCTCCTACTATCGCTTGACACACGTCAGCCACTATGAAGATCCACGGGAGTTGTCGTCGGAGTCCCAAGTTGGCCCAGACTAGAATGGATCCGTACGTATAGAATGGAGATCCGTTCGCAGCGTATAACTTAGAATCTACTGACTTAAGTTTTCGATTTGTTACGAGGTGTTTTGGTAATACTGATAAATCGGCGCCAGTATCTATGAGGTAGCTGGTAATCCAGTCTTTGTCTCTTATTACGAGGCGGTGTCGTTTCACGCCGTCCGCGACCGCCGATATGCGGGCCGGCTCGACTAGTTTTCCGAATTGTTCTTGACCCAGGAAAACGGCTCTCGGCATTTTCGCATGTTTTCACGATACCTATCGTGTTAGTAGCACCAACCGCCCTCGCTCGCCTGTGAAGAAGGTTTTCGCTCCCTCGTGCGTAACGGCTGTGAGTGCGTTGTCGTTGCGTGCAAAGTTGTTTGATCTCCCGTGACATGCCAGCGATGAGCTATCGCAGCTCTAGAAACCCGGCGTCGTATCTTGTGTCTGGATGGGGTTTCGACGATGTGGAAGAAATCGCAGCGATGCTGGGTCTGGAAACTTCAAGTACCTTGTCGGCCTGTACGGCAAGCTTAGACAAATCGGTTACTTCGCTTATGGCCAGAATCCCTTTGACGCAGTCTGGCAGCTGCTCGAGGAAAAGCGTTCGCAGAACATTGTCGTCGCACTGCCCTGCGGCGAGGTTACGCAGCCTTTGGAGAATGTTCGATGGCTTTTCGTCGGTGAACTCGTTGTTCAGCAGCAATCTCCGGAGTTTACCTGTGTGAAGTTGACAACTGACTTTATAGAAAGTAAATTTATTTTGCATTCGTTTGTATTTGGTTTGTACTCGTTTGTACCGCCTTAAATTTCGTTTATACCTTAAGGAAGAAGAAAGTACGAGGGTATGGAAAAATGGACAGCAACCCATTTAGAGCTAACCATTTTTTAAAAACGCGATTGAAAAGAGAATCGTTTTTACCCGTTTGTACCGTTGAAAATTAAAAAAAAAAACATTTCAAACTTCTTTTTGGAAATTTTTTTTTTCGATTTTTTTGTTTTATTTCCGTTCGCACCGACAAGTATATCGTTTGTACCACCGAGAAATCGTTTGTACCCATTCGTATCGACAAGTATATCGTTTGTACCAACGAGAAATCATTTGTACCCGTCTGTACTATCGAGCAATCGTTTGTACCCATTCGTACTGACGAGTATATCGTTTGTACCAACGAGAAAACATTTGTACCCGTCTGTACTATCGAGCAATCGTTCGTACCCATCTGTAATATGAAGCAATCGTTTGTACCCCCTCGTACTGACGAGTATATCGTTTGTACTACCGAGAAAACGTTTGTACCCGTCTGTACTATCGAGCAATCGGTTGTACCAGTTCGTATCGACGAGTATATCGTTTGTACCACCGAGAAAACGTATGAACCCGATAGTATCGACGAGTAATTCGTATGTACCATCGAGAAAACGATTGTACCCGTCTGTAATATCAAGCAATCATTTGTACCCCCTCGAACTGACGAGTATATCGTTTGTACCACCGAGCAAACGTTTGTACCCGTTTGTACTATCGCGCAATCGGTTGCACCCGTTCGTATCAACGAGTAGATCGTTTGTACCAGCGAGAACGCGGTTGGACCCTGTATCATCGAGCAATCGGTTGTACCCATTCGTACTGACGAGTATATCGTTTGTACCAACTAGAAAACGTTTGTACTCATCTGTACTGTCGAGCAATCGTTTGTACTTGTCTGTAATATCAAGCAGATGTTTGTACCCCCTCGTACTGATGAGTATATTGTTTGTACCGCCACCGAATCGTCGGTACCCGTCTGTACTATGACGCAATCGTTTGTACCCGTGTGTACTATCACGCAATTGTTTGTACCCATTGGTATCGATGAGTAAATCGTTTATACCACCGAGAAATCGTTTGTACCCGACAGTATCGACAAGTATATCGTTTGTACCACCGAGAATACGTTCGTACCCGTCTGTACTATCGAGCAATCGTTTGTACCCGTCCGTACTGACGAGTATATCGTTTGTACCAGTTCGTATCAACGAGTATATCGTTTGTACCACCGAGAAAACGTTGGTACCCGTCTGTACTATCGAGGAATCGTTTGTACCCATTCGTACTAACGAATATATCGTTTGGTCCATCGGGAAATCGTTTGTACCCGTTGGTATCGACGAGTAATTCGTATGTACCACCGACAAAACGTACGTACCCGTCTGTAATATCGAGCAATCGTTTGTTCCCCCTCGTACTGACGAGTATATCGTTTGGACCACGGAGAAAACGTTTGTACCACCGAGAAAACGTTTGTACCACCGAGAAAAAGGTTGTACCACTGAGAAAACGTTTGTAACACCAAGAAAACGGTTGTGCCACCGAGAAAACGTTTGTACCCGTTTGTACTATCGCGCAATCATTTATACCCGTTGGTACTGACAAGTATATCGTTTGTACCGCGGAGAAAAAGTTCGTACCCGTCTATACTATCGAGCAATCGTTTGTACCCGGTCGTAATGACGAGTATATCGTTTGAACCACCGAAAAAACGTTCGTACCCATCTGTACTATCGAGCAATCGTTTGTACCCGTTCGTATCGATGAGAGTATCGGTTGTACCACCGAGAAAACGTTTGTACCCGTCTGTACTATCGAGCAATCGTTCGTATCCGTCTGTACTATCGAGCAATCGTTTGTACCCGATCGTACTGACGAATATATAATGTGTACCACGGAGAAAAATGTCATACCTGTCTGTACTATCCAGCAATCGTTTGGACCAGCGAGAAAACGTTTGTACTCGTCTGTACTATTCATCAATCGTTTGCACCCGTTGGTATGGACGTGTATATCGTCTGTACCAACGAGAAATCGTTTGTACCCGTTAGTGTCGAAGAGTATATCGTTTGTACCACCGAGAAAACGTTTGTACCCGTTGGTACTGACGAGTATACCGATTGTACCGCCGAGAAAGAGTTCGTACCCGTCTGTAGTATCGAGCAATCGTTTGTAGCCGTTCGTACTGACGAGTATATCGGTTGTACCACCGAAAAAACATTCGTACCCGTCTGTACTATCGAGCAATCGTTTGTACTCGTTCGTATCGATGAGTATATCGTTTGTACTACCGAGAAAACGTTTGTACCCGTCTGTACTATCGAGCAATCGTTCGTATCCGTCTGTACTATCGAGCAATCGTTTGTACCCGATCGTACTGACGAGTATATCGCTTGTACCACCGAGAAAACGGTCTTACCCGTTTGTACTATCGAGCAATCGTTCGTATTCGTCTGGACTGTCGAGCAATCGGTTGTACCCATTCGTACTGACGAGTATATCGTTTGAACCAACTAGAAAACGTTGGTACTCGTCTGTACTATCGAGCAATCGTTTGTACCTGTCTGGAATATCAAGCAATCGTTTGTACCCGCTCGTACTGCTGAGTATGTCGTTTGTACCGCCGCGAAATCGTCTGCACGCAGCTGTACTATCACGCAATCGTTTGTACCCGTCTGTACTATCACGCAATTGTTTGTACCCATTGGTATCGATGAGTATAGCGTTTGTACCACTGAGAAAACGTTCGTACCCGTCTGTACTATCGAGCAATCGTTTGTACCCCCTCGTACTGACGAGTATGTCGTTTGTACCAGCGAGAAAACGTTTGTACCCGTCTGTACTATCGAGCAATCGTTCGTATCCGTCTGTACTATCGAGCAATCGTTTGTACCCGATCGTACTGACGAGTATATCGCTTGTACCAGCGAGAAAACGTTTGTACTCGTCTGTACTATCGATCAATCGTTTGTACCCGTTGGCATCGACGTGCATATCGTTTGTACCACCGAGAAATCGATTGAACCCATTAGTATCAACGAGTATATCTTTTGTACCACCGAGAAAACGTTTGTACCTGTCTGTACTATCGAGCAATCGTTTGTCCCCGTTGGTACTGACGAGTATATCGTTCGTACTACCGAGAAAAATATCGTAACCGTCTGTATTTTCGAGAAATCGGTTGTACCCGTTCGTACTGACGAGTATATCGTTTGTACCCCCGAGAAAACGTTTGGACCTGTCTGTACTATCGAGCAATCGTTCGTATCCATCTGTAGTGTCGAGCGATCGGTTGTACTCGTTCGTACTGACGAGTATATCGTTTGTACCACCGAGAAAAACTTCGTACCCGTCTGTACTATCGAGCAATCGTTCGTATCCGTCTGTACTGCCGAGAAATGGTTTGTACCCATTCGTACTGACGAGTATATCGTTTGTACCATCGATAAATCGTTTGTACCCGTTGGTATCTACGAGTAATTCGTATGTACCACCGAGAAAACGTTAGTACCCGTCTGTAATATCAAGCAATCGTTTGTACCCCCTCGTACTGGCGAGTATATCGTTTGCACCACCGAGAAAACGTTTGTACCCGTTTGTACTATCGCGCAATCGATTGTACCCGGTCGTGTCGACAAGCACATCGTTTGTACCAGCGAGAAAACGTTTGTACCTGTCTGTATCATCGAGCAATCGATTGTACCCATTCATACTGACGAGTATATCGTTTGTACCGACTAGAAAACGTTTGTACTCGTCTGTACTATCGAGCAATCGTTTGTACCTGTCTGTAATATCAACCAATTGTTTGTATCCCCTCGTACTGATGAGTATATCGTTTATACCGCCGCCAAATCGTCTGTACCCATTTGTATGATCACGCAATCGTTTGTACCCGTCTGTACTATCACGCAATTGTTTGTACTCATTGGTATCGATGAGTATATCGTTTGTACCACCAAAAAAACGTTCGTACCCGTCTGTACTATCGACCAATCGTATGTACCCCATCGTACTGACGAGTATGTCGTTTGTACCTCCGAGAAAACGTTTGTACCCGTTCGTATCGACGTTTATATCGTTTGCACCAGCGAGACAACGTTTGTACTTGTCTGTACTATCGATCAATCGTTTGTACCCGTTGGCATCGACGTGTATATCGTTTGTACCACCGAGAAATCGTTTCTACCCGTTAGTATCGACGAGTTTATCGTTTGTACCACCGAAAAAACGTTTGTACCCATCTGTACAATCAAGTAATCGTTTGTCCCCGTTGGTCCTGATGAGTATATCGTTTGTACCACCGAGAAAAGTTCGTACCCGTCTGTACTATCGAGCAATCGTTTGTACCCGTTCGTAACGATGAGTATATAGTTTGTACCACCGAGAAAACGTTTGTACCCGTCTGTACTATCGAGCAATCGTTCGTATCCGTCTGGAGTATCGAGCAATCGTTTATACCCGAACGTACTGAAGAGAATATCATTTGTACCACGGAGAAAAAGTTCGTACCCGTCTGTACTATCGAGCAATCGTTTGGACCCGTTCGAATTGACGCGTATATCGTTTGTACCACAGAGAAAAAGATTGTACCCGCCTGTACTATCGAACAAGCGATTGTACCCGTTCGTACTGACGAGTATATCGTTTGTACCACCGAGAAAACGTTGGTACCCGTTTGTTCCACCGAGAAATCGTATGTACCCGTTGGTATCGATGAGTATATCGTTTGTACTATCGAGCAATCGTTCGTATCCATCTGTACTGGCGAGCTGTACTGTATCTGTACTGTATCATTTGTACTACCGAGAAAACGTTTGTACCCGTCTGTACCATCGGGCAATCGTTTGTACCCATTCGTACTGACGAGTAGATCGTTCGTACCAGCGAGAAAAAGTTTGTGCCCGTCTGTACGATCGAGCAATCGTTTGTACCCGTTCATATCGACGAGTATAACGTTTGTGTCACCGATGAACTTTTGTACCCGCCTGTACTATCGAGGAATCGTTGGTACCCATTCGTACCACCGAGAAATCGTTTGTACCCGTTCGTGCCACCGAGCAATCGTTTGAACCCGTTCGTGCCACTGAGCAATCGTTTGTACCCGTTCGTTCCAATGAGAAGATCGTTTGTACCGGTTCATACCAATGGGTGCATCGTTCTTACCGACAGGCAATCGTTTGTACCAGTCCGTATTGAAGAGTATATCGTTTGTACAACCGAGAAAACGTTTTTACTCGTCGGTACTATCGAGCCATCGTTGGTATCCGTCTGTACTATCAAGCAATCGTTTGTACCCGTTCGTACTGACGAGTATATCGTTTATACCACCAAAAAAATGTTCGTACCCGTCTGTACTATCTAGCAACCGTTCGTATCTGTCTGTACTGGCGAGCTGTACTGTATCTGTACTGTATCGTATGTACTACGGAGAAAACGTTTGTACCCGTCTGTATAATCGAGCAATCGTTTGTCCCCATTCGTATCGACGAGTATATCGTTTGTACCCGTCTATACTATGGAGCAATGGTTTGTACCCATTCGTAGCGACGAGTATATCGTTTGTAGCATCGAAGAATCGTCTGTACCCGTCTGTATTATCAAGCAATCGTTTGTATCCAT
Organism: Ophion ellenae; assembly: GCA_963210295.1. NCBI lineage: Eukaryota > Metazoa > Arthropoda > Insecta > Hymenoptera > Ichneumonidae > Ophion > Ophion ellenae. The sequence goes on from OY723386.1 coordinate 25,873,163, forward strand.
TCGTACTGACGAGTATATCGTTTGTATCAACTAGAAAACGTTTTTACTCGTCTGTTCTATCGAGCAATTGTTTGAACCTGTCTGTAATGTCAAGAAATTGTTTGTACCCCCTCGTACTGATGAGTCTATCGATTGTGACGCCGCCAAATCGTTTGTACCTATCTGCACTATCACGGAATCGTTTGTACCCGTCTGTACTATCGAGCAATCGTTTGTACTGATTAGTATCGACGAGTATGTCGTTTGTACCACCGAGAAAAAGTTTGTACCCGTCTGTACCATCGGGCATTCGTTTGTATTCGTGCGTACTGACGAGTAGATCGTTCGTACCACCGAGAAAAAGTTTGTACCCGTCTGTACGATCGAGCAATCGTTTGTACCCGTTCATATCGACGAGTATATCGTTTGTGTCACCGAAAAACTTTTGTACCCGCCTGTACTATCGAGGAATCGTTGGTACCCATTCGTATTGACAAGTATATCGTTTGAACCACCGAGAAATCGTTTGTACCCGTTCGTGCCACCGAGCAATCGTTTGTACCCGTTCGTGCCACCGAGCAATCGTTTGAACCCGTTCGTGCCACTGAGCAATCGTTTGTTCCCGTTCGTACCGATGAGAAAATCGTTTGTACCGGTTCATACCAATGGGTATATCGTTCTTACCGCCAAGCAGTCGTTTGTACCCATTCGTATCGACGAGTACATCGTTTGTACCACCGCAAAGTCGTTTGTACCCGTCTGTACCATCGAGCAATCGTTTTCACCACCGACAAAGCGTTTGTACCAGTACGAATCAACGAGTAAATCGTGTGAACCCGATTTTACCGTCTTGCATTTAATTTGTACCGTAAGAGGGAAAAAGTATGAGGATATGGTAAAATGGGCCGTAATCCATTGCGGGCTGAATGATTTTAAAAAATGCCACTACACGGGACCCGTTGCTACCCGTTTTTGCCGTTGGGAATTAGCAAAAAAAAGTTGTTGATTTTTCATATCAATTTTAATCGGTCCTCATTAACGAAAAGGAGCTTATAGTTTGGGTCTTTAAGAAGGTAAAAATACAGGGTGTGAATAAGAAAAAAAAATCGACCACAAACAGGTGCAAACAATATACTCGTCCATAGGACGAGTATAACTCGTGATTCAGCAATATAAGCGATAGGTCAGTGGTAAAACGATATGCTCGTCGAGACGGGTACGAACTTTTTCTCGGTGGTACAAACGATATACTCAACGATACTAACGGGTACAAACGTTTTGTCGGTGGAACAAACAATATACTCGTCAGTACGAACGGGTTCAAACGATTCCTTGAAAGTACAGACGGCTACAAACGTTTTCTCGGTGGTACAAACGATATACTCGTCGATACCAATAGGTACAAACTATTGCTCGACAGTACGGACGGGTCCAAATGATTTCTCGGTGGTACAAACGATATACTCGTCGATACGAATGGGTATAAACGAATGCTCGATAATACAGACGGGTACAAACGTTTTTTCGGTGGTCTAAACGATATACTCGTCAGTACGAACGGGGATAAACGATTGCGCGATAGTACAGACGGGTACAAACGTTTTGTCGGTGGAACAGACGATATACTCGTCAGTACGAAGGGGTTCAAACGATTCCTCAATAGTACAGAGGGGTACAAACGTATTCTCGATGGTACAAACGATATACTCGACGATACCAATAGGTACAAACTATTGCTCGAAAGTACGGACGGGTCCAAATGATTTCTCGGTGATACAACCGATATACTCGTCGATACGAATGGGTACAAACGAATGCTCGGTAATACAGACGGGTACAAACGTTTTTTCGGTGGTATAAACCATATACTCGTCAGTACGAACGGGTACAAACGATTGCTCGATAGTACAGACGGATACGAACGATGGCTCGATGGTCCAGACGAGTACGAACGTTTTCTCGGTGGTACAAACGATATACTTGTCAATACGGACCGGTACAAACGATTGCTCGATAGTACAAACGATATACTCGTCGATACCAAGGGGTACAAACGATTTCTCGCTGGTACAAACAATATACCCGTCGGTACGAATGGGTACAAACGATTGATCGATAGTACAGACGGTTATGAACGTTTCCTTGAGGTACAAACGATATACTCGACAGTACAAAAGGGTACAAACGATTGCTCGATAGTACAGACGGGTACGAACGTTTTCTCGGTGGTACAAACGATATACTCATCGATACTAACGGGTACAAACGATTTATCGGTGGTACAAACGATATACTCGTCGATACCAACGGGTACAAACTATTGCTCGACATTGCAGACAAGTATAAACGTTTTCTCGTTGGTACAAACGATATACTCGTCGATATGAACGGGTACAAACGACTGCGCGATAGTTCAGACGGGTACAAAGTATTCTCGGTGGTACAAACGATATACTCGTCAGTACGAGGGGGTACAAACGATTGGTCAATAGTACAGACGGATACGAACGATTGTTCGATAGTACTGATGGGTACAAAGGTTTTCTCGGTGGTACAAACGATATACTCGTCAATACGGACCGGTACAAACGATTGCCCGATAGTACAAACGATATACTCGTTGATACAAACGGGTACAAACGATATACTCATCGATACGAACGGGTACAAATGATTGCTCGATAGTACAGACGGGTACGAACGTGTTCTCGGTGGTACAAACGATATACTCGTCAGTACGAAAGAGTATAAACAATTGCTCGATAGCACAGACGGGTAAGAATTTTTTTTCGGTGGTATAAACGATATACTCGTTAGTACGAACGGGTGCAAACGATTGCTCGATAGGACAGACGGGTATAAACGTTTCCTCGTTGGTACACACGATATACTCGTCGGTATGAACGGGTACAAACGACTGCGCGATATTTCAGACGGGTACAAAGTTTTCTCGGTGGTACCAACGATACACTCGTTAGTACGAGGGAGTACAAACGATTGCATTATATTACAGACGTGTACAAACGTTTTCTCGGTGGTACATACGAATTACTCGTCGATACGAACGGGTTCAATGGATTTCTCGGTGGTGCAAACGATATACTCGTCAGTACAAATGGGTACAAACGATTGCTTGATAGTACAGACGGGTACAAACGTTTTCTCGGTTGTGTAAACGATATACTCGTCGATAGGACCGGGTACAAACGATGGCTCGATAGTACAGACAGGTACAAACGATTTATCGGTGGTAAAACCGATACACTCGTCAGTACGAGGGATTACAAACGATTACTTGACATTACAGACGGGTAAAAACGATTGCTCGATAGTACAGACGGGTACAAATGTTTTCTAGGTGGTACATACGAATTAATCGTCGATACCAACGGGTACAACCGATTTCTCGGTGGTTCAAACGATATACTCGTCAGTACGAATGGGTACAAACGATTGCTCGATAGTACAGACGGGTACAAACGTTTTCTCGGCAGTTCAAACGATATACTCGTCGATACAACCGGGTACAACCGATTTCTCGATAGTACAGACAGGTTCAATCGATTTCTCGATAGTACAGACAGGTACAAACGATATATTTGTCAGTACGAGGGAGTACAAACGATTACTTGACATTACAGACGGGTAAAAACGATTGCTCGATAGTACAGCCGGGTACATACATTTTCTCGGTGGTGCAAACGATATTCTCGTCGCTACCAACGGGTACAAACGATTGCGCGATAGTTCAGACGGGTACATACGTTTTGTCGATTGAACTAATGATATACTCGTCAGTTCGAAGGGGTTCAAACGATTCCTCGATAGTACAGACGGATACAAACGTTTTCTTGGTGGTACAAACGATATACTCGTCGATACCAACAGGTACAAACTATTGCTCGATAGCCCGGACGGGTCCAAATGATTTCTCGGTAGTACAAACGATATACTCGTCGATACAAATGGGTACAAACGAATGCTCGATAATACAGACGGGTACAAACATTTTTCGTTGGTACAAACGATATACTCGTCAGTTCGAGGGGGTACAATGATTGCTCGATAGTACAGACGGATACGAACGATTGCTCGATAGTACAGATGGGTACAAACGTTTTCTCGGTGGTACAACCGATATACTCGTCAATACGGACCGGAACAAACGATTGCTCTATAGTACAAACGATACACTCGTCGATACCAACGAGTACAAACGATATACTCACCGGTACGAACGGGTACAAATGATTGCTCGATAGTGCAGACAGAAGAATGTTTTCTCGGTGGTACAAACGATATACTCGTCGATACCAACAGGTACAAACTATTGCTCGATAGCCCGGACGGGTCCAAATGATTGCTCGGTAGTACAAACGATATACTCGTCGATACAAATGGGTACAAACGAATGCTCGATAATACAGACGGGTACAAACATTTTTCGTTGGTACAAACGATATACTCGTCAGTTCGAGGGGGTACAATGATTGCTCGATAGTACAGACGGATACGAACGATTGCTCGATAGTACAGATGGGTACAAACGTTTTCTCGGTGGTACAACCGATATACTCGTCAATACGGACCGGAACAAACGATTGCTCTATAGTACAAACGATACACTCGTCGATACCAACGAGTACAAACGATATACTCGTCGGTACGAACGGGTACAAATGATTGCTCGATAGTGCAGACAGAAGAACGTTTTCTCGTTGGTACAAACGATATACTCGTCTATAGGAACGGGTACAAACATCTGCGCGATAGTTCAGATGGGTACAAAGTGTTCTTGGTGGTACAAACGATATACTCGTCAGTACGAGGGGGTACAAACGATTGTTCGATAGTACAGACGGATACGAACGATTGCTCGATAGTACAGATGGGTACAAAGGTTTTCTCGGTGGTACAAACGATATACTCGTCAATACGGACCGGTACACACGATTGCTCGATAGTTCAAACGATATACTCGTCGATACCAACGGGTACAAACGATATACTCGTCGACACGAACGGGTACAAATGATTGCTCGATAGTACAGACGGCTACGAACGTTGTCTCGGTAGTACAAACGATATACTCGTCAGTACGGAAGGGTATAAACAATTGCTCGATAGCACAGACGGGTAAGAAATTTTTCTCGGTGGTACAAACCATATACTCGTCAGGAACGGGTGCAAACGATTGCTTGATAGTCCAGACAGGTACAAACGATTTATCGGCGGTTCAACCGATATACTCGTCCGTACGAGGGATTACAAACGATTTCTTGACATTACAGACGGCTAAAAACGATTGCGCGATAGTACAGACGGGTACAAATGTTTTCTCGGTGGTGCAAACGATATACTCGTCGATACCAACGGGTACAAACGATTTCTCGGTGGTACAAACGATACACCCGTCGATCCTAACGGGATCAAACGATTGTGCGATAGTACAGACGGGTACAAACGTTTCCTCGGTGGTACAAACGATATACTTGTCAGTACGAGGGGGTGCAAACGATTACTTGATATTACAGACGGGTACAAACGATTGTTCGATAGTAAAGACGTGTACAAACGTTTTCTAGTTGGTACAAGCGATTGCTCGATAAACAGACGGGTACAAACGTTTCCTCGGTGGTACAAACGATATAATCGTCGATATCAACAGGTACAACCGATATCCTCGTCGATACGAACGGGTACAATTGATTGTTTGATAGTACAAACGGGTGCAAACGTTTACTCGGTGGTACAAACGATATACTCCTCAGTACGAGGGGTGCAAACGATTTCTTGATATTACAGACGAGTACAAACGATTCCTCGATAGTACTGACGGGTACAAACGTTTTCTCAGTGGTACGATCGATAAACTCGTCAGTACGAATAGGTACAATCGATTGCTCGATAGTTCAGACTGGTACAAACGTTTTCTCGGTGGTACAAACGATATATTCGTCAGTACGAGCGGGTACAAACGAATGCTTGATATTGCAGACGGGCACAAACGATTTCTCGATAGTACAGACGGGTACAAACGTTTTCTAGTTGGTACAAACGATTGCTCGATAGTACAGACGTGTACAAACGTTTTCTAGGTAGTACAAACGACATACTCGTCGGTACGAACGGGTACAAATGATTGCTCGATAGTACAGACGGGTACAAACGTTTTCTCGGTGGCGCAAACGATATACTCGTCGATACCAAAAGGCACAAACGATTTCTCGGTGGTACAAACGATATACTCGTCGCTCCGAACGGGTACAAACGATTGCGCGATGGTATAGACGGGTGCAAACGTTTTCTCGTTGGTACAAACGATATACTCGTCAGTACGAATGGGTACAAACGATTGCTCGATAGTACAGACAAACGTTTTCTCAGTTGTACAAACGATATACTCGTCCATACGACTGGGTAGAAACGATTGCTCGATCGTCCAGACAGGTACAAACGATTTCTCGGTGGTACAAACGATTTCTCTGTGGTACAATCGATATACTTATCGATGCGAACGGGTACAAACGATTGCTCGATAGTACAGACGGGTACAAACGATTTATCGGCGGTACAAACGATATACTCGTCGATACCAACGGGTACAAATGATTTCTCAGTGCTGCAAACGATATACTCGTCGATCCGAACGGAGACAAACGATTGCGCAATAGTACAGATAGGTCCAAAAGTTTTCTCCGTGGTACAAACGATATACTCGTCAGTACGAGCGGGTACAAACGAATGCTTGATATTGCAGACGGGCACAAACGATTTCTCGATAGTACAGACGTGTACAAACGTTTTCTAGTTGGTACAAACGATTGCTCGATAGTACAGACGGGTACAAACGTTTTCTCGGTGGTACAACCGATATACTCGTCAGTACGAATGGGTATAAACGATTGCCCGATAGTACAGACGGGTACAAACGTTTTCTCGGTGGTACAAACGATATACTCGTCGATACCAACGGGTACAAGCGATTTCTCGGTGGTACAAACGACATACTCGTCGGTACGAACGGGTACAAATGATTGCTCGATAGTACAGACGGGTACAAACGTTTTCTCGGTGGCGCAAACGATATACTCGTCGATACCAAAAGGCACAAACGATTTCTCGGTGGTACAACTGATATACTCGTCGCTCCGAACGGGTACAAACGATTGCGCGATGGTATAGACGGGTGCAAACGTTTTCTCGTTGGTACAAACGATATATTCGTCAGTACGAATGGGTACAAACGATTGCTCGATAGTACAGACAAACGTTTTCTCAGTTGTACAAACGATATACTCGTCCATACGACCGGGTTGAAACGATTGCTCGATCGTCCAGACAGGTACAAACGATTTCTCGGTGGTACAAACGATTTCTCGGTGGTACAAACGATATACTTATCGATACGAACGGGTACAAACGATTGCTCGATAGTACAGACGGGTACAAACGATTTATCGGCGGTACAAACGATATACACGTCGATACCAACGGGTACAAATGATTTCTCGGTGGTGCAAACGATATACTCGTCGATCCGAACGGAGACAAACGATTGCGCAATAGTACAGATAGGTCCAAAAGTTTTCTCGGTGGTACAAACGATATACTCGTCAGTACGAGAGGGTGCAAACGATTGCTTGATTTTACAGACGGGTACAAACGATTGCTCGATAGTACAGACGGGTACAAAAGTTTTTTTGTTGGCACAAACGATTGCTCGATAGTACAGACGGGTACAAACGTTTTCTCGGTGGTACAAACGATCTCTCGATAGTACAGACGGGTACAAACGTTTTGTCGTTGGTCCAAGCGATATACTCGTCGATACGAGGGGGTACAACCGATTGCTTCATAGTACAGACGGGTACAAACGTTTTCTCGTTGGTAGTAGCGATATACTCCTCAGTACGTGTGGTTGTGTCCGCAAACTTGTGCAATACAAAAGTGTTTGCGCAACTGCGAGAGTTCCACTTTGTTGCCCTCCTTGCGAGAGTGATACTTTTTGTCCTCCTTGCGACAGTTACACATTCGCCAAAATGCAAACGTCAAAAAGACACTGTGCGACACGTCCCGACCAAGCATCTTATGAAGCATCTTGATCTGTGGCAAATTACGACAATCAGAGTCGACAGTTAAGCGAAGACACTAGGGAACAGACAGTCCTTGGTTGGCTTTTGAACGGTTCGGTCCTATGGTACGACCGACTCAGTGTAAATTCAATTATAAGACCAGCCCAGTAGTAAACTTATATTCCTATTCAACGAACTTGAATTCCAACTCTTATTTTCGCAACGATCCCAAAAATACCTATCCCGGGTACTCGAGCCGGGGATACAACATTGGTGGCAGCGGTGGGATCTCCTGAAAAGTTTCGTTCATCGTGCGTGGACACGCACAACATCCACTCAAGCATCATAAGCGGGTGACCGAGTCAACCCGTGTGCTAGAGTGCGACATCCCGACCGAGTCGGAAGAGGAATCCAGAGGAAAGGCTACAGCCAAGCAGAGCCAATCCCAGAAAACCCGGATCCGGAGGATCAACGGAAGAAGGACTCAACAATCAAGAAAATCGTACCCAGAAGCAGAGTACGAAACGGAGGAACGAAGACCAGGACGATCAGCAGATCATCTATCAGCATGCATCTTGCGATCATCCACCTGTAAGTGACGGAACATTTTATAAATCAATTCCTCCAAAGCCAGAGAATTCGTCTATGTCGGACGAAGAAAAAGCAGACCGGTATCGATTGCCCGGGAGAGACGAACTATCGCGATCGTTAGATTCGTTTTTTAACACTGTCGTAAGTTACGACGGTGAAAGTTATTTCGGCCCAAAGCGTCTCAGGGAAAATCCAAGCATAGAAAAACTAGATTTGACTCCCGTAACGTACGCGAAATATTTAAATCCGAAGCGTCAGCATAATCAGTCTTCGGAACACAAATCGTCAGACGCATCGTCCAGTGCTGACGAAACATTTAATCCCGTTGAAACCGACAGAAATCGCGAATAAAATCACCAATATTTTACGCTATCAAATCAATGGACAGTAACAATGGCCGAACACGACGACTATATGTCAATGAAAGCGGCTCGAATGAGCATACCCGTATTCGACGCATCCAAACCGGAAGCCGTTACAGATTTTATACGAGCAATAAAATACGCGTCATCACGAGTCCGTCCCGAAAATGTCGCAGATTTATTACAAGCTATATTGCATCTCAAATTACAAGGCAAAGCCGCGGCGGACCTGCGTTACACAAACGTAAAGACGTTCGACGATTTGCTGACGTTATTAAAATCACTGTACGAGGCGAAGCGAACAGTCCCCGCGCTACAAATCGAATTCAATTCCTGTAGACAAAAACATGACGAGACTGTACAAGTTTACCCAAACCGCATCGAATCTATAATGATGGATTTAATCAAGGGTTGCACGCCCATGGTCTATTCAGAAATTGGTAGACAAGAAACTGAACAGTTAATCAGGCATTTTTTCCTAAATAATTTCGAACATGGACTTCGCAAGGACCTGCAGCTAATGGTAAGGTCACGCGGGTACCGCGAGTTAGGGGAAGCAATCCGCGGAGCAATCGAAGAGGAAAAATCGGTCGAAGGAACAAAAACAATCGCGCAGAGCGTCTCCCACAGTAGCGGACAGTCCGCACCGTCACACGCCCACGAGGGGCGAAGATCGTTCCCTTTTCAAAGGCCCGCGCCGCATCAGGCGCAAACACAAGCGCGTTATAGCTTGCCGGTGCCAACGAAAACAATGAATCAAGCAGAAATAATTTGCAATTATTGCAAAAAACCGGGTCACAGATATAACGACTGTCGACGACGGCCAGGATAGCAAGGCCCGAGTTATCAACAGAAGCGCTACAACTACGTATCAAACAATAAGTTTCCAAGAAAACAAAATGCGTATAGGCCGAATGAAAAAATCCAAGAAAATACGCCCAAAAGAACCGTCAGTTCATTAGCAGTCGGCGTTCTCTCAATAGAGAGAGAAACAAAATGCGTTCAAGTGAACGAGAAAAAATTATCGCAAAGAAAAATAATGGACATTCTACTCGGAAAGCCATATGTACACAATGACAAGGTGCCGAGAAGAATTTCCCACGTCAGCGCTCAGCTGCCGCGAGTACACGCCAGCGACATACATATAACGTCAAAGCAGGCTCGCCACACAATGCTGACGCTCCGTTGTGACACAGCGCAGCATAGTAAAAGTGAATGAGCTGGATCCGGCAACCCCCATCGGGGACGAGATAATAGAACTTCACGGCCTCGGGGGCAAGGCGTTCCGCACGCTCTGCACAGCTGAGCTGAAACTGGAGACCCCGGCCGCTGTGATAACGCACGTTCCACGTGGTCGGCAAGGAAGTACCGTTAGCAGTAGACGGACTCCTTGGAATGGACTGTATAGTCGAAAAGGGAATAAACATACTAGGAGAGTAGAGTAGCTGTAGTGGTTCTGGCTCAAGGGGAGGTGGTGTGTGAAGAGTAGGGAAGCCAAGGTGGCGCCACTGTCGAGGGGAGGTCACCGGGCGCGTGTGACGTCACAGAGGGGGTCTCTGTGGAGGGGGGCCATGTGGTCCGCGGAGCGACTGGCGGGAGGGGGAAGCCAACGTCGATGAGTGTTTTGTGTGTGTGTGTGTGTGTGTGTGTGTGCACGCGCGCGCGTGCGTGTGCGTGTGCGTGTATGTGACAACCATATATGGGTCGGAAAATGTTCGGTAATATGAAACGCTAGGCGCCACATGATGGGCGGCCTTTCAAAAGCCCAATATTTGTGGTATGCAGCTGGATCCATTCCGAAAGACAATGTCAATTGCATCCACCCCGTCTCGAAGCTCGCCGATACTCCAGACAGGTCCTGACAGATTCCGCGGCGAAACTATAATCTTTAGGGATAAAGGCAAAGGGACTGCGGCTGGACCACTTGAGCACAGCTGCACTCTTGAAAAGTCTCATCGAGGTCTCCATTCCGAAATATAACGTCAAGATGTTTGCATGCGAGGCCACCCACCACGAATCTCGCTAACACTTTAGACAGGTCTCGACAAGTCGGGATTTCTTGGAAAAACTCTAAACTTTAGGGATCTATCGTCAAGGGCCGTTGGCGCCGAAGGACCACTTGAGCTGCAGGACCCATAAAATCTTTTGAGCCGACGCATTCCGACTTCCTGTTTTTTTGTCTCATGTTCCTCGAGCAATCCACACCAACGCGTTATCGGAAAACTAATGTTTTTCCCGAGAGAGGGCCGAACTTTTTTTTTCCGAAGGCCTTTTTAATAGTCCGCTGCGCTCAAATCTGGCCGCACTTTGCATGAAGCAGTCAGTCTGTAAACATCGTGGAAGTTTTTTCGTACTCGTCAACATGGAGCAAATTTTGCATGACCAAGTTGCGCTTTTAAGTTCGGTTGAAGATTTTACCGCGTGGGAGCATCGATGCGTCGAGTTCATCGAAGGGCTGGAAACGCAAAGCCGGATTAAGCGCCCGCGATTGTTAATTGGACATCAACACTCGCTGATAGCTCAAATAGCGCGTCTGGAAGAATTGAGGAATTCTGTGTGGAGTCGTTTCATACACACGTGCGCAGGACATGGTGATCATGAGTTAATCTGGCGAGAGATTAATACATCCTTCGAGAGATGGATATTGACCGGTTCCATCATCAATCGCAGCCACATCGAGCCGCGACACTTTCTAAATGATGCTCGCATCCCAGAGCTTCATCATGTGCAAAATATTATCGGCAAGCACAACAGCATAGTGCCTGGACTCTGCAGAAAATACTTAACCTCACGATAAATGTGAATAAGTATAATCCTATGCGTGCCGGGTGCTCTATATCATTGCCGCGGAAAATAATGTTGAAGAAGGCTGTGGTTAACGTCAAATCCAGGGATAACGCATGTTTCGCGCGGGTAGTTGTTGCTGCTCTATACCCAGCTGAACGAAACAGTGACCGTCCATCTTCTTATCGTCATTATTCGACATAGGGATGGGCGATGTTTTTTGATTAATTGAAAGTGTCGATGTTCTCGGTGAAATAATCGATTATATCTTGTCGATTTTTTTGGCGATCGATTAATCGATTCTCGATTTTGATAAAGTAACATCGAAATACATATATGTAATGCCTTCTCGCAGGACGTGACGCCCGGATTGGTATATAACAGCCAATCACAAATCATCTTGCCCTCGCATCTTTTACAACACAAACCAAAAGGTGAATTCTGAGTGTTGGACTTGGCATACTGTACGCGATACCGGATGAATGATGCGCGAGATCCAATGAGAGATGAGGTATATACTGAAAAGTCTATACTGATGCGGAACATTCATTGGATATCGCATATAGTCAATACCGTGACAGCGTCAACCGTCACCCGCGTAACATATTCACCACTGGGAAGAAATACAAGAGAGCTCAAAAACGCGTGAACCGTAATAAGTGCCGAAACCCCAGTCTACATTTTGCAGAAATATCGGGTTCAGGATTCAAATTGCGGGGACGGAGTGGCGCCCTAACCTGATCGCTGGTTAGCACATCCATTTTCACTTTTATTTACTCAACACCTGCATTAAAATTTTTATTTTGAGTCAAGAATAGAATTATAGAGAGAAAAAATGTTTTCGAGAAGTCGGATTTTACATACGTTTCCAGAAGACATGGGTCGTTTGCGTCCTCGACAGACTTTTACGGGTTGCCAGCTGGAGCTGAATTAACCGATTCTGGCGGACCCGGGGCAGTGAAATAACGCTATCCCAAACTTTTTTTGAATAAGAATATGAACGCCACGGGTAAACACACCATCACGGGATACCCCATTGATGAAATGTCGAGGTTGCAAACGACCCATGGATCTCCTAAAATATTAAAAGAAAGGGGTATGCTGAATTTCCGATCGAAATTCGATTTCCACTTTTCCGAAGTTTATCCGATTGTAGTTATGAATTTTATGTTTTAATAATGGCAATCTTTTTCCAAATGTGGCATCTATGGATACAGCTGGACATATTTCCACATATGGATAGAACTGAATAGTAAATTATTAAAAGAATCGGGTTTGTAGGATGAAGAGATTCAACAATATAAGAACCCCGTTCATGGTTCACCAATTTTTTTATACTCGATTAATCGAATCGTCGATTGTTTAGAGGAAAAAATCGATTTTCCGTAACGATACTTCGAAAAAATATCGATTTCTTAATAATCGATTATATTTCGAACATCGCCCATCCCTAATTCGACAGTACTGAATCTGAAGGATATCGAATTCCCGGTGACGATGCATCAAATAAAGAAATTTGAACTTCAAAACAATGTATCGATCAACGTGTATACGACCACTATCAAAAAGGACATTGTTCCGATACGCGTAACTCAACACAAGAAGGAAAAGCACATCAATTTGCTGTACATGCAAGATACCGAGGACAGCAATGTGGGACACTTCGTATGGATCAAGAACCTGTCGAGACTCGTGAGGGCACAGCTGACCAGAATGGAGCATAAACAATATATTTGTGGTCGGTATGTAGTTAACATAATATATATATATGTAATCATATATGCTGGATGAATTAAACAAAACAATCTTTTTTTTTGCAGGTGTTTGCACTATTTCGGATCCGAGGAAAAATTACGATCACATGAGGTCGATTGTGGAGCAATAATGACTGTGCGATCCGATTACCGAACGACACCAATAAGTGGCTCCAGTTCAGCAACTTTAGCCGGAAAGAGCGACATCCCTTCATCGTGTATGCTGATTTGGAGTGTGTGCTGGCAAAGACCGATGGGGAGAACCTAGCGAAAGATATGTATCAGCATCATGAAGTGTTTAGTATCGGATACTATGTGTGTTGTTCTTATGACGATTCGTTATCTTCATATCACTCACACCGCAGTGCTGATTGCGCATCGTGGTTTGCCGAAGAACTAAAAAATCTAGCACTGCGGATAAAAGAAACTTTCTGTGATAATGTACAAATGGTGCATTTAACACGGAGTGAGGGGGCTAGTTTTCGAGCTGCGACTCAATGTCACATATGTGAGAAACCATTTGCGCAAGAAGATGTACGCGTTCGAGATCATTGCCATCTGACTGGGCACTATAGAGGCCCTGCCCATTCCAACTGCAACCTAAATTACAAACTGTCATTTTCCATTCTAGTAGTTTTCCACAATTTATCCAGTTATGATGCACATTTTATAATCAAGGAAGTAGCCACAGCGTTCGAAGGAAGAACCCATGTGCTTCCAATCACAAAGGAGAAATACATCGCTTTTACGAAGCATGTTGAAATTGAAGACGATTCAAAACACAAGATCCAATTGCGCTTTATCGACTCATACAAATTCCTCAACACCAGTCTCGACAAATTACCATCATTCTTGACCGAGGACAAACTCGAAGTTTTACGCACACAATTCCCAACTCTCTCGACAGACGATTTCAATTTGCTGACGCGAAAAGGGGTCTTCCCTTATGAATATATTGATGACGTGATCAAGCTAGACGACACTTGCCTACCACCACGTGACGCATTTTACAGTTCCCTGACAGATGCTACAGTATGTGAGAGCGAGTACGCACATGCTGAGAACGCTTGGGAGCGGTTCTCCATTCGAACGCTGGGTGACTATAGCGATTTGTATCTGAAGAAAGATGTCTTGTTATTAGCCGACAATTTCGAAAACTTTCGAAATACATGCGTTGAGAGCTATGGCCTAGATTCCGCGTATTACTACACATTGCCCGGATATACCTGGGATGTAATGTTAAAACACTCGAATGTCAAGTTTGAATTACTAACTGACATCGACATGGTTTTATTCGTTCAGCGGGGTATACGCGGTGGTCTGAGTCAATGCTCAAACCGATATGCACACGCTAATAACAAGTTTATGGAGTCGTTTGATCCACCGAAAGCATCATCATACTTGATGTATTTTGATGTCAACAATTTGTATGGATGGGCAATGTGCCAACCCTTGCCATATGCAGATTTTCGATGGGTCAACGACGTGTCCAATTTCGATCCATCATGCATCGCGCTAGACTCACCTATAGGCTACATCCTTGAAGTCGACCTTGGAGAAATCCATAGAGTCCTACAGTTTACACAATCCCCATGGCTGCGTTCGTATATCGAGTTATATACCCAGTTTCGAACGCTTGCCAAAAACGATTTCGAACAGAATTTATTCAAATTAATGAATAATGCGGTCTTTGGCAAAACGATGGAGAATGTGCGCAATCATGTAGATGTAAAGCTTTTAACAAAATGGGAGGGCAGATATGGCGCAGAGGCAATGATTGCGAAGCCAAACTTCCAAAGCCGAAGCGTTTTTTCGGAAAACCTCGTTGCCGTGGAATTGCGTAATCTCGAGGTGAAATTGAACAAGCCGATATATGTGGGCATGTGCATACTCGACATATCCAAAACGTGCTTGTATGGATTTCATCACGAGTGTATGGTACCTCTGTATCGCGATAAATGTAAAGTCATGTATACCGATACGGATAGTCTCATATATGACATATATGAGACGATGATATATATACCGACATGAAGCGCGACATTTCAAAATTCGATACAAGCGATTATTCGGCGGACAATAGGTATGGTATACCGCTCGTCAACAAGAAAGTGCCCGGTCTCATGAAGGACGAATGTAATGGAGCAATTATGACCGAGTTCATTAGACTTCGATCGGAAATATATGCGACACGTGTCGAGGGTAAGAAGGACACTAAAAAAGTTGAAGGTGTCAAGAGCAGTGTTGTGGCTAGGATAATCACGTTTGACGATTATGCTCGATGCTTAAAGGAAGAAGTTGGAATGGAGCGTAGTCAAACGTGCATTCGATCAAAGTTGCATAAGGTCTACACCATTCGCGAGACGAAAATTGCTCTGAGTCCTCATGACGATAAGCGGTATATCATACCTGGGACCTCTGATACTCTACCATGGGGGCATCATAGAATACAGTCGTAAAAAGTTTTGTAAAATTTTTTTTCTACAACCTTGATGTAAAATTGTGTACATTTTTCTGAATATCGATGTATAAAACTCATGAAAATTATGTATATATTTTGTTCACTCGATGTTAAAATTATGTTTGTTGCTGTAAATATTTAGTCGTGTAAGAATGGATTTATTATTTTCTGTAAATAAAGAAACGGACATTTTATAATCCCATGTGTTTATTCACTCTATCCATCTCCTCATATCCACGTTCCACGAAAAAACATGCATGAGGGGTTCAAAGATTTTCAAGAGACTTTCTACGACGTTCATGAGACGTTTGAAGATGTTCGTGAGACCTTCAAGAGACTTTCGAAAACGTTCATAAGACGTTTGAAGACATTCACGAGAGGTTCGAAGACGTTCAAGAGACTTTCGAGGACATTCAAGAGATCTTTGACGATATTCATAATACGTTTGAAGACATCGATGAGGGGTTCGACGACGTTTTAGAGACTTTCGCAGACATTCACGAAGGGATTGAAGACGTTCAAAATACTTTCGAATACGTTCAAGAGACCTTCGACGACATTCATAATACGTTTGAAGACATTTATGAGGGGTTCAAAGACGCTTGAGAGACTTTCAAAGACATTCACAAGGGTTTCGAAGACATTCAAGAGACTTTTGACCACATTTATAATACGTTTGAAGACGCTTAAGAGACTTTCAAAGACATTCAGAGAGATTTCCGAAGACATTCAAGAGATCTTTGACGATATTCATAATTCGTTTGAAGACATCGATGAGGGGTTCAACGACGATTTAGAGACTTTTACAGACATTCACTAAGGGTTTGAAGACGTTCAAAATACTTTCAAATACGTTCTAAAGACTTTCGACGACATTCATAATTCGTTTGAAGACATCGATGAGAGGTTCGGAGACGCTTAAAAGACTTTCAACGACATTCACGAGGCGTTTGAAGACGTTCAAGAAACTTTCGTATACGTTCAAGAGACCTTCGACGACATTCATAATAAGTTTGAAGACATTCATGAGGGGTTCGAAGACGCTTGAGAGACTTTCAAAGACATTCACGAGAGGTGCGAAGACATTCAGAGAGACTTTCGAAGACATTCAAGAGATCTTTAACGATATTCATAATACGTTTGAAGACATCGATGAGGGGTTCAACGACGTTTTAGAGACTTTCACAGACATTTACGAAGGGTTTGAAGATGTTCAAGATACTTTTGAATACGTTCAAGAGACTTTCGACGACATTCATAATACGTTTGAAGACATTCATGAGGGGTTCGAAGACACTTCAAAGACTTTCAAAGACATTCACGAGGGGCTCGAAGATGTTTAAGGGACTTTCGACGACATTCATAATCCTTTTTTCAGACATTCATGAGGGGTTCGAAGACGCTTCAGAGACTTTCAAATACATTCGCGAGAGGGTGAATCCCTTTTTGGGATGAATGTCTGGGCGAATCCCAAACTAACCCAAACAATGCCAGCAAAACTCAAATACCATGAAAGTCTTCGGTGACGTTTGAGATAATACGATCTTCGACGACATTCATAAACCATCAAGGTTGTAGAAAAAAAAATTTACAAAACTTTTTACGACTGTATTCTATGATGCCCCCATGGTAGGGTATCAGAGGTCCCAGGTATGTTATACCGCTTATCGTCATGAGGACTCAGAGCAATTTTCGTTTCGCGAATGGTGTAGACCTTATGCAACTTTGATCGAATGCACGTTTGACTACGCTCCATTTCAACTTCTTCCTTTAAGCATCGAGCATAATCATCAAACGTGATTGTCCTAGCCACAACACTACTCTTGACACCTTCAACTTTTTTCGTGTCTTTCTTACCCTCGACACGTGCCGCGTACATTTTCGATCGAAGTCCAATAAATTCGGCCATAATTGCTCCATTACATTCGTCCTTCATGAGACCGGACACCTTCTCGTTGACGAGCGGTATACCATACCTATTGTCCGCCGAATAATCGGTTGTATCGAATTTTGAAATGTCGCGCTTCATGTCGGCATATATATCATCGCTCTCAATGTCATATATGAGTCTATCCTTATCGGTATACATGACTTCACATTTATCTCGATACAGAGGTACCATATACGCGTGATGAAATCCATACAAGCACGTTTTGGATATGTCGAGTATGCACATGCCCACATATATCGGCTTGTTGAATTTCACCTCGAGATTGCGCAATTCCACGGCGACGAGGTTTTCCGAAAAAACGCATCGGCTGTGGAAGTTTGGCTTCGCAATCATTGCCTCTGCTCCATATCTGCCCTCCCATTTTGTTAAAAGCTTTACATCTACATGATTGCGCACATTCTTCATCGTTTTGCCAAAGACCGCATTATGATGCGGACAAAGACCGCATGTCGATCTAAGTTAGTAATTCAAACTTGACATTCGAGTGTTTAACATTGCATCCCAGGTATATCCGGGCAATGTATACGCGGGATCTAGGCCATAGCTCTCAACGCATGTATTTCGAAATTTTTCGAAAATATCGGCTAATAACAAGAAATCTGTCTTCAGATACAAATCGCTATAGTCACCCAGCGTTCGAATGGAAAACCGCTCCCAAACGTTCTTAGCATGTGCGTACTCGCTCTCACATACTGTAGCATCTGTCAGGGAACTGGTAAATGCGTCACGTGGTGGAAGGCAAGTGTCGTCTAGCTTGATCACGTCATCAATATATTCATAAGGGAAGACCCCTTTTCGCGTCAGCCAATTGAAATCGTCGGTCGAGAGAGTAGGGAATTGTGTGCGTAAATCTTCGAGTTTGTCCTCGGTCAAGAATGATGCTAATTTGTCGAGACTGGTGTTGAGGAATTTGTATGAGTCGATAAAGCGCAATTGGATCTTGTGTTTTGAATCGTCGTCAATTTCAACATGCTTCGTAAAGGCGATGTATTTCTCCTTTGTGATTGGAAGCACATCGGTTCTTCCTTCGAACGCTGTGGCTACTTCCTTGATTATAAAATGTGCATCATAACTGGATAAATTGTGGAAAACTACTGGAATGAAAAATGACAGTTTGTAATGTAGGTTGCAGTTGGAATGGGCAGGGCCTCTATGGGCCCAGTCAGATGGCAATGATCTCGAACGCGTACATCTTCTTGCGCAAATGGTTTCTCACATATGTGACATTGAGTCGCTGCTCGAAAACTAGCCCACTCACTCGGTGTTAAATGCACCATTGGTACATTATCACAGAAAGTTTATTTTATCCGCAGTGCTAGATTTTTTAGTTCTTCGACAAACCACGATGCGCAATCAGCACTGCGGTGTGAGTGATATGAAGATAACGAATCGTCAAAAGAACAACACACATAGTATCCGATACTAAACACTTCATGATGCTGATACATATCTTTCGCCAGGTTCTACGATGAAGGGATACGATGAAGGGATGTCGCTCTTTCCGGCTAAAGTTGCTGAACTGGAGCCACTTATTGGTGTCGTTCGGTAATCGGATCGCACAGTCATTTATTGCTCCACAATCGACCTCATGTGATCGTAATTTTTCTTCTGATCCGAAGTAGTGCAAACACCTGCAAAAAAAAGATTGTTTTGTTTAATTCATCTAGCATATATGATTACATATATTGAGACGTACAGGTCCGTCTCACAAATAAATAACCCCCACCATGCAGTGAGAAGCCAACCGACTTCAGGATAGGAGTAGGGGAGGGGGAATAACGGACTACCGAAACAGAAAAATAAACAAAACTATAGGCGAACAGAAAGACAGTTAATAGAAAAACAAGGAACCTAATTTAATTAAAGGAGGTTAACAATAACAAAGAGTAAAGGAAGGGGAAAGTCGAAGATAGAACCACAAGCAAGGAGGAAGACAGAGAGAAGAAAACAAAGGAAACCACACAAAAACAAGAGAGAAGCAAAATTTATTTCAGGAAACGGAAAAAGTTAACAATAAAGCCAATTAGGGAATTATGGGTGAGAAGCTGGAGAAGGGGTAAGAGAAGACGGCAAAATATGGGTATATAAGGACGCGAATTTTGGAGGAAAGGTGTCTTCACCTCCTGCTTTTTCTGGCAAATCGAGAAGTACTGGACACGAATACTAACTCCTGAGAGGGGGTAAAGGAAAGTGACCGTGGAAACCGAAAGAAAGGAAAGAGTGGAGGCGTCGCCTTAAAAAAGGGCACTTTCATATTCCGCGAATTGGACGAGTACTTTGAGACGTGAATACTAACTCCTGAAAGGGGGTAAAGGAAAGCGTTGCCAAGGGAAAGAAAAAGAAAGGGAACCTGAAAGGAGCAAAATATTCAAAATTAAATCAATCAAGAAAAGAAAAGATAATTCTTTAATTAAACTTGGAATAATTACTGGTCCAAGGGAGAGGGAGCACGAGAGGAATATTAGGGAAAAACACATAAATATCAAAAATAATTAAGTAGGTAAAAATAGGGAACCTCTCGCGAATACCGACCCGCGGATCGAGAAAATAACGAGTTAAATAAAAAGAATTATTGGATAATTAGTTAATAGCGAAAGAGAGCGATTTATTGAAATTTAAATAGACAAATAGTATCAGGAGAATATAAAGGGATAGGAGGTAACAGGAGGTGCGAAATCTTACACACATACACACACATACACACACACACACATACACACACATCCGCGAACACACCGATATTCCAATTATTATAATCCAATTGTAAAAGGCAAGAAATAAACAAAAAAAACGGACTCGAGCGGGAGACATCAGAAGGCACGCGTACGCCACATTGTAAACAAAGGGCGGGCAGCGACCGTGACGAGTCAGCGCGCCGCGATCTACCGCGTCACGATCCATCGCGCCTCGAGCGGCGGTAAGAAAGGGGTTACGGTTACCGACGCATGGTAATCGATACCGGCCGCACTCGAGAACGTTACCACTCGGGTAATTTCGCGAATCTTTATCGACCGACGCCTTAGTTAAGGGACGAAACAACACAAACAACACATTACACTCATACACGGCGCTAAATAATATTGTATCGCATCCATAAAGTTTAATAAACAATTTCTTATTGTAAATTACCACCAAAATACCTGAGTCTCAATTAATTTATTCCCTGATCGAGTCTCGAACAAATAAAAATATTGTAACGATATTCCGACCCGTTACATTTGGCGCCCGAACAGGGACTCGATCATAATAAAGAAAGGCTCATAAAAAGGTGGTAATAATTTTTTTTTTTTAATGGAACCGCAAAACAACGAAAACTCCCTCCATTGGGAATCGACGACAGCGGACGGGTTATTAGAAGAGGCCCGTCAACGAGATCGGCGAAATATTGGCCGATTATCGGCTATAGGACCCAGGCAAGAAGAAAGGGCAAATGAGGAAACATTCGACATTAGCCAAAGCACCATCAATCTAGATGAGAACGGAAATGAGCACAGCGAGCTCACTAAGACCCTCATAAGGGCCATGAATAAAATCCGCAACGAACAAAGGATAGAACGCATCACCACCAAAACGGAGATCAAACAGCAAGATGATCGATGCGTTGTGAGATCGCGTCAGCTACAGGAAGAAACAAATAAAAAAGTAGCCAACGAAGTTAACAAGATCGAAGAACGGACCGAACGGAAGCTCGTCATTGCCCAGAAAATAATTGAAAGGACCCAGGAGCAGATCAGAAAAGAGAGTCAAGAGAAAAATGATGATTTTGACACCCGAATGGAAGACATAAGGAGGACGGTATCCAATCTCCGGTATTCTTCCAAGGAAGTGGAAGAAGTCGTCACAGCCCATTCAGAACGGATCACTGAGTGCGAAAAAAACATACGAGCTCAAACGTCTGCGACCCTGTGCAACACCACATGGGGAACAGGGCTCAACGTCAGCCAGGCCTACGTGGCCAAACAAAAACCGCCCACATACAATGGCGATGGCAGAGAAAGGCCGATCCGATTTCTAAAGGACTTTGTAGAATTCTGGAAAATCACCGGAAATACTGATCTCCACTATCTCATCAGCCAGTCACTTCAAGGAACTGCAAAGGATTGGTGGAGAATTGTCGAAGACAGAGTCCGGGACATTGAGGACTTCAAGGAAAAATTCCGGGCACGATATTGGAGTCAAGAAATCCAAGATAAAATCCGTAGAAACCTGGAATTCGGGGCGTACGAGTGGGATGGACATCGAACAACGAGAGCAGAATATGCAACCCAAATCTTCGGGAATGCTAAGGATCTCAGCCAAGGCCCAGAAGAAGAAATGATCATCCGGAAACTGGCAAACCATTTTGACGAATCGATCAGAATGGCGGTGCGTGTCAGCGGAGTGAAAACAATCGATTCTTTCTTGGAATTACTGGAAAGCATGGACGGCGCAGGACCACTAAATGCCCAACGATCTATGCCTCGTCGACAGGAACCCCTCTTGCCTAGGTGGCAACCAAACAACCCATGGAAGAACAACCGATTCGGGACATTCGGGGGACCATACCCCCAGGAGACCTACCAGCAAGGAAAACCGGAGCATCCACGGTGGCAAGGATCCCCACCGTCCTGGCAAAATCAACAACCGTGGGGAAAAAGACTGGTGAACGAAGGAAGAAGTTTCAATCCCACACCACCCCAATTCCAGAGACGACAACCGTGGCAGCAAGGATACGAGAACAGCAAGACCCACCTGAACCCAGCCGCATCTCCATGGAGTCCAAGTCAGCCCGGGGGACCAGCGGCCATGAATACGCCACCTAGGAAGGAACAGGAGGCACCAATATCCAGCACGCGAAATGGGCAATCTGCGGGACGGGTACAGGACCAGGGAAACTGCTAAACGTTGCGCCCGAAACGATGGCAATTACGACGGTGATCGAACCATCACGAGGCGCAACGGAAGACGAGGAAGTACTTCAGGCAGCCATGGAAGAAGCACGGGAAAGAATGAAGAGAAACCTGAAGAAGAAGGAGAGAATTAAGAAGAAACGGCAAATTCAAAACGACACGGAAGAGCAAGATGCCGAACAAATCTGTCGACTAGGGATGATCTTAATTCTGGACGATGAACAAATTCGGGCACAGAACGGCCAAAGAACAGAAAGATTAACGAAACAACGAGAGGGGACGAGCGAAAGTCTCTCCTGGTCACGAGAGTCCGTCAAACATATCGAGGAACAGCCGTGGAATCAACACCCAGCTGGAAATATCACAGTCAGGAGTAGCACCCCCAAAAATCAAGCAATCATGAAGTTAGACAAGTCTATGGAAGCCTTCGCGAGCGACGGCGCGAATTTATACGAGCCGTCACAAGAAGTCATCATCGAGGAAGATGGACGGAGGGCACCCCGGAAAGCAGTTCATCCAAAAAGTCCAACCTTAACGTTCATTGCCAAAGGAAACCCAGTGGAAACCCATATCGACGGTGGCAACAAGATGTCAGGCACATCCGGAAACCTCTACCAGCTACATTGCGAGGGACTCAAGCCTTGTCCGGTGCGGCCAGTCACGAAAACCGAAGCCGTGGTCGCATTCGGAGGAACAGAAGGACGTATACGAGGACGGCAACGCCGGAAACATCAGCATAGCAGAGCGTTTCTGGCACGATATGGGCATGGCAGGCGGAAAAGACTCAGGGGGCAGCAACACCGTCAACGTCAGCGTAGCAGAATATTGCCGGCACGATATGGACTTGGCAGGCGGCAAAGATACGAGGAACGGCAACGACGACGAGGATGGCGAGGCAGAACGTTTCTAGCTGGACATGGCCCTGGTAGACGGCGAAAAAGAGGGGAACGACAACGCCAACAACGACAGCGAAGCGAAGCGCTTCGGACGGTAAAGCGCCCTGGGAGACGATGGCGACGCCAACAACGACAGCATGGCAGAGCGTCTCTGGCAGGACATAGGCCGGAAAGACGACAAAGAAAGGGGCGATGGCCACGACGCCGGCAACAGCGAGGCAGAGCGCGCTGGCACGAGATGAGTCTCGGAGATGACAGCGACGAAGACGATGAAAACAGCGATAAATGAGTAGATAAATAAATATTTTTTTTGAACATTATTATTCTTACCATATTTGCGAACGAGCAAAAAAAAAAACACAAGCGGGCGAAACGTAAATGAGGGGATAGGCGCAGAGTAGAAGTAAGAAATTTTTTTTTAGTGATTCTTTATGATTTGGATAACTGAAAAGCAATCCAAAACATAAAGAATCACGGGGGACAATGAGACGTACAGGTCCGTCTCACAAATAAATAACCCCCACCATGCAGTGAGAAGCCAACCGACTTCAGGATAGGAGTAGGGGAGGGGGAATAACGGACTACCGAAACAGAAAAATAAACAAAACTATAGGCGAACAGAAAGACAGTTAATAGAAAAACAAGGAACCTAATTTAATTAAAGGAGGTTAACAATAACAAAGAGTAAAGGAAGGGGAAAGTCGAAGATAGAACCACAAGCAAGGAGGAAGACAGAGAGAAGAAAACAAAGGAAACCACACAAAAACAAGAGAGAAGCAAAATTTATTTCAGGAAACGGAAAAAGTTAACAATAAAGCCAATTAGGGAATTATGGGTGAGAAGCTGGAGAAGGGGTAAGAGAAGACGGCAAAATATGGGTATATAAGGACGCGAATTTTGGAGGAAAGGTGTCTTCACCTCCTGCTTTTTCTGGCAAATCGAGAAGTACTGGACACGAATACTAACTCCTGAGAGGGGGTAAAGGAAAGTGACCGTGGAAACCGAAAGAAAGGAAAGAGTGGAGGCGTCGCCTTAAAAAAGGGCACTTTCATATTCCGCGAATTGGACGAGTACTTTGAGACGTGAATACTAACTCCTGAAAGGGGGTAAAGGAAAGCGTTGCCAAGGGAAAGAAAAAGAAAGGGAACCTGGAAGGAGCAAAATATTCAAAATTAAATCAATCAAGAAAAGAAAAGATAATTCATTAATTAAACTTGGAATAATTACTGGTCCAAGGGAGAGGGAGCACGAGAGGAATATTAGGGAAAAACACATAAATATCAAAAATAATTAAGTAGGTAAAAATAGGGAACCTCTCGCGAATACCGACCCGCGGATCGAGAAAATAACGAGTTAAATAAAAAGAATTATTGGATAATTAGTTAATAGCGAAAGAGAGCGATTTATTGAAATTTAAATAGACAAATAGTATCAGGAGAATATAAAGGGATAGGAGGTAACAGGAGGTGCGAAATCTTACACACATACACACACATACACACACACACACATACACACACATCCGCGAACACACCGATATTCCAATTATTATAATCCAATTGTAAAAGGCAAGAAATAAACAAAAAAAACGGACTCGAGCGGGAGACATCAGAAGGCACGCGTACGCCACATTGTAAACAAAGGGCGGGCAGCGACCGTGACGAGTCAGCGCGCCGCGATCTACCGCGTCACGATCCATCGCGCCTCGAGCGGCGGTAAGAAAGGGGTTACGGTTACCGACGCATGGTAATCGATACCGGCCGCACTCGAGAACGTTACCACTCGGGTAATTCCGCGAATCTTTATCGACCGACGCCTTAGTTAAGGGACGAAACAACACAAACAACACATTACACTCATACACGGCGCTAAATAATATTGTATCGCATCCATAAAGTTTAATAAACAATTTCTTATTGTAAATTACCACCAAAATACCTGAGTCTCAATTAATTTATTCCCTGATCGAGTCTCGAACAAATAAAAATATTGTAACGATATTCCGACCCGTTACAATATATATATATATATATATATATATATATATATATATATTTATATTATGTTAACTACATACCGGTCACAAATATATTTTTTATGCCGTTTTATGCAGACATTTTGGTCAGTTGTGCCCTCACGAGTCTCGACAGGTGCTTGATCCATACGAAGTGTCCCACATTGCTGTCCTCGGTATCTTGCATGTACAGCAAATTGATGTGCTTTTCCTTCTTGTGTTGAGTTACGCGTATCGGAACAATGTCCTTTTTGATGGTGGTGGTGTACACGTTGATCGATACATTGTTTTGACGTTCAAATTTCTTTATTTGATGTATCGTCACCGGGAATTCGATATCCTTCAGATTCAGTACTGTCGAATAATGACGATAAGAAGATGGACGGTCACTGTTCCGTTCAGCTGGGTATAGAGCAGTGACAACTACCCGGGCGAAACATACGTTATCCTTGGATTTGACGTTAACGACAGCCTTCTTTAACATTATTTCCCGCGGCAATGATATGGAGCACCCGGCACGCATAGGATTATACTTATTCACATTTATCATGAGGTTAAGTATTTTCTGCAGAGTCCAGCCACTATCACGTTCTTGAAATTCACCGAGTAAGGTTAAAGTGGGCTCCATAACACGCTGTTCATACCACTCGTTCAAATCGCTTGTGCTAAATAGTTCACAGTTTCGCGTGTTGACACTTTTATTCGCATGTTTGTCACCACTCGCGAATTCACCATTAAATACTGTATTAATTATATTGCTGTTGTGGTTGCCGATAATATTTTGCCCATGATGAAGCACTAGGATGCGAGCAGTGGCGTAGCGTGGATTTTTGCCGCCCGGGGGTAATCCTAAATTTGCTGCCCCCCCTCCCTATTTTCGCAACTAAGTGCCGCTCGCCGCTGCCGCCCCACATCTGCGCCGCCCGGGGCGATGCCCCCTCTGCCCCCCCCCCCCCCCCACGCTACACCACTGGATGCGAGCATCATTTAGAAATTGTCTCGTCTCGATGTGGCTGCGATTGATGATGCAACCGGTCAATATCCGACTCTCGAAGGATGTATCAATCTCTCGCCAGATTAACTCATGTTCACCATGTCCTGCGCCCGTGTGTATGAAACGACTCCACACAGAAATCCTCAATCCTTCCAGACGCGCTATTTGAGCTGTCAGCGAGTGTTGATGTCCAATTAACAATCGCGGGCGCTTAATCTGGCTTTGCGTTTCCAGCCCCTCGATGAACTCGACGCATCGTTGCTTCCACGCGGTAAAATCTTCAACCGAACTTAAAAGCACGGCTTGGTCATGCAAAATTTGCTCCATGTTGACGAGTACGAAAAAACTTCCACGGTCTTAACAGACTGACTGCTTCATTTAAAGTGCGGCCAGATTTGAGCGCAGCGGATTATTAAAAAGGCCTTCGGAAAAAAAAAGTTCGGCCCTCTCTCGGGAAAAACATTAGTTTTCCGATAACGCGTCGGTGTAGATTGCTCGAGGAACATGAGACAAAAAACAGGAAGTCGGAATGCATCGGCGCAAAAGATTTTATGGCTCCTGCAGCTCAAGTGGTCCTTCGGCGCCAACGGCCCTTGACGATAGATCCCTAAAGTTTAGAGTTTTTCCAAGAAATCCCGACTTGTCGAGACTTGTCTAAAGTGTTAGCGAGATTCGTGGTGGGTGGCCTCGCATGCAAACATCTTGACGTTATATGTCGGAATGGAGACCTCGATGAGACTTTTCAAGAGTGCAGCTGCGCTCAAGTGGTCCATCCGCGGTCCCTTTGCCTTTGATCCCTGAAGATTATAGTTTCTCCGCGGAATGTCTGGATATGTCAGGACATGTCTGGAGTGTCGGCGAGCTTCGAGACGGGGTGGATGCAATTGACATTGTCTTTCGGAATGGATCCAGCTGCATACCATAAATATTGGGCTTTTGAAAGGCCGCCCTTCATGTGGCGCCTGCCGTTTTCATATTACCGAACATTTTCCGACCCATATATGATTGTCACATACACGCACACGCACACGCACGCGCGCACACACACGCACACACACACACACGCACACAAAACACTCATCGACGTTGGCTTCCCCCTCCCGCCAGTCGCCCCACGGACCACATGGCCCCCCTCCACAGAGACCTCCTCTGTGACGTCACACGCGCCCGTCGACCTCCCCTCGACAGTGGCGCCACCTTGGCTTCCCTACTCTTGACACACCACCTCCCCTTGAACCAGAACCGCTACAGCTACTCTACTTAGGAGGAAAAATGATAGAAATTCGAGGACACAAAATACCGTTTGTACACGGCACGAAATACTTGAAAATACCCGCCCGCACAGAATGTATTGTGCAGGCGAGGACGATGGCAAAAGACCAAGGATTTACAAGGGAACAAAAAATCCAAAAGGGAGTCACGATGGGAAAGGCCATCGTGAAGGCAGAGGCAAACACTTGCCCTGCAATAATATTAAATGTGCTCGAGAAAGAGCAAATTATTAAAATGTCTACGGTCGAGCTGGAAAAAATGGAAATCGAATCGCCTGGGAAAAGAAAACTGCGACAAACAGAAGGAAGAAGAGGAAACTCATGAAGACGCCGAAAGAACCGCGGAAATACGAAAGAAAAGGATGGAAAAATTATGACGCGTGATTAAGGGGAACTCGCATTTGAACGCAGAAGAAGAAGCAATTTTGCGAGAAATCTGCGAGGAATTTCCCGACGTATTTCATCTCGAGGGAGCTCTACTAGGTTGTACAAAAGCAGTCGAGCATCGGATACCGCTCAAGGACGGGACAATGCCGATTAAGGTGCGACCTTATCGACTGCGGGAGGAGCACAAAAAGGAAATTCAACGACAGGCACTAAAATGCTAGATGAGAATATAATCCACCCAAGCATGAGCCCATCGAATGCCCCATTGCTCGTCATGCCGAAAAAACCAGATGCGGACGGAATAATCCAAAAAGGGTGGTCGTTGACTTTCGGAAGTTAAACGAGGCTACAGAAGGCGACTCTTACCCACTGCCCAATATCGCAGAGATACTGGACCAGTTGGGAATAGTTAAATACTTCACGACCCTCGACCTCGCTTCGGGATTTCATCAAATCCCGATAACGGAGGAAGACAAACCGAAAACGGCTTTTTCAACGCCGTTAGGGCATTACGAGTATAATCGAATGCCATTTGGTTTTAAAAATGCACCTCCTACGTTCCAAAGATTAATGGACGCAGTATTGGCCGGTTTACAAGGCCTAAAATGCTACGTATTTTTGGACGATATTGTCATACACGGAGCCTCACTCGCCGAGCATGACAAGCGGTTACGTGAAGTGCTGACGCGGCTAAGAGAGGCTAATTTAAAAATACAACCCAAGAAATGCGAATTTATGCGAAAGGAAACGCAATATCTCGATCATATTATAACAGAAGTCGGTGTGAAACCCGACCCCGAAAAACTAAAAGCGGTAAAAAATTTCCCAATACCGAGAAATGTAAAAGAAATACAATCATTCCTGGGGCTTCCTGCGGTACTACCGCAGATTCATTAAATATTTTTTCCAAGATCGCAAAACCAATGACGAATTTGATCAAAAAGGATATCAAATTCGAATGGTCCGAATCATGCCAAAGCTCATTTGACCATTTAGGGGAAGCCCTGATCACGGCGCCCATACTCCAGTATCCTGATTTCACGAAAACGTTTATCGTGACACCGGATGCCTCGGATAAGGCAATTGGTGCAATCCTGTCTCAAGGGAAAATTGGAGAGGATTTACCCATATGTAATGCAAGCCGAACTCTCAACAAAGCCGAAACTATTTATTCGACTACAGAGAAGGAACTGCTTGCAATCGTATGGGCAGTACATCAATTTCGACCGTATATTTATGGCACAAAATTCACCATAATTACGGATCACAAACCATTGACATGGTTATTCGGCGTAAAGGATCCAGGATCAAGGCTTATGTGATGGCGAATAAAATTGGAAGAATATAACTATAAAATTCAATATAAAACGGGAAAATCAAACACGAACGCAGATGCGTTAAGCCGCATATATGCCTTGACACGAGCTCAGGCGAGAGAGGGAGAAAAAATTACACAAAAGCGCGGTAGTAGAACGGAGCAAAATAATAAAGGAAAAAATATAAGGAAATGCGGTAGCGCGACAGAGAAAGAAGGTAAAGAAAGAGTGATAGTAACAGGCAAATGCGAGCAAGGAAAATTAAATACAGAAAGAAAGAAGACTCCGCGCGGCAGCGCGAGAGAGAAAATAAAGGAAGACAGTATAGCCGCCAGCCATTATGCAAGTGAGAGGGAAGAGACCGAGTCAAACAAAATATAGTGTAGCAATTCCGTTAGAAAACCAAGAACCCAAAACTGTAGCAAAGGCCCTTGTAACGGAAATCATTTGTAAATTTGGTGCCCCGTCCGAAATCCTTTCGGATCAAGGCACACATTTTCTAAGCAACATATTTAAAAAAAAGTGTGATCTCTTACAAATAAAAAAGTTGCAAACCACGGCATCCCATCCGCAATCGAATGAAGCCCTGGAAAGATCCCATAGGACCCTTGCGGAATACCTGAAAAATTTTGTACGTGAGGATCAAAGGGACTGGGACGAATGGATACCATACGCCATGTTTACATATAATACCACGCCACACACGGCTACAGGTATTACGCCGTATGAATTGGTATTCGGTAAAGAAGCTAAATTACCGACCGCACTGCGAGAAATACCGAGAACAACATATTCATACGACAGAATTACGTGAACGCCTGAGGGCGTCATGGCAACAGGCACAAGAAAAGCTGAAAAAAGGAACGGAGAAATCGAAGTATCATTACGATCACACGGCCGGTAAAGTAGAGTACCGCCCGGGTGATCAAGTCCTCCTCCACGACGAGACCGTGAGGAGGGGCAGATCGGCCAACCTCACCCCGAAATGGGTAGGGCCTTACACGGTCCGAAGCCGAGAGGCAGGCGAAACCTACCGTATCGGCCGCGGACGCGAGGAAATCCGCGTACACGCGGATCGCCTAAAAAAATATATCACCCACTAGCCGTCTCGATGGCCAGCGGGTGGGCACGGAGAAAGGGGGGGGCGCGTCTCGACCGCACGAAGCCCCGTCATAAAAAAAAAAGAGAGGAAAAATACCATGAAAAAAAAAATATCTATATATATATACATATAGATATATCAAACAGGAAGTGCGGAAGACGAGAACGCGCATCAATAAAAAAAAGGAAGAGAAGAAAAATGTTTAATTTTATAATCAAGGGAGGCCACGAAGGCTCTCCCGCAAGACGCCCTGAAACGAGGAAGGGAAAAATAAAATGCACAACGCAAATACATATTTAGAAAGAAAGAAAGGCAATATATTATTACAGTATTTATGTTATTTATATATGTATCTTGTCATAAATCATCGGGTCAACCGAACACCCAAATCGGGTCCGGTTCCGACTCCGGGAATGGAAAGAGGGCCTCCTCCAGGCTGTCGTAAAAGAGCCGACACAACCCGAACAAGTCGGCCGGCTCCCAGCCCCACTCCATGGCCTCCAAACTTTCCGGATCCTCGGCCCAGAGCTTCAGTAAATAGGCCCGGACCCGGGCGTGACGGCGGCGAACTCCGACGGCATGCTGAACAAACAACCGACGTCACCATCCTTTCGAGAAGGTACGCGTCCGTTTAGGAGTCCGAGCGGTCTAAAAGGAAAAAGAAACAAAAGAAAATAGATTAATAGGAAGACATTTTCTCCCAAAAGAACGGAAAAGGGGGGAATTGCTCAACTTACAACAACAAATTCGAGGCCATCCTCCTCAGCTCCGAAAACCACCGTTTCTCCCTCATACCGCGAGTAATCCATAATAATTTTCAGGAAAAATTCAAAGAAAAATAAAATTATAAAACAGTCGTCGTGCAAAAATGTATGCAAAGAAAGAAGGGAAGCGTTAAACTCACCGATGGATCGTCGATTTCGGTTGAAAGTCGAAGTAACAATGAAAACGTCGCCGTTCAAGCACCGAACGAGCGACCCGATCGAAGCACGAAAACGCCAAATTGCAGTAAAAGAAAGGGCAATAAACTCAGGACTCAGCAACGAGCCCGAGTCAAAAGTCCTCAATGAAAAGAATTAAAGAATTCTAAAGATAAAATAATAGACCTATATGTACATCTATAGAAATTCCGTATTAAAAAAAAAAAACGACAGGTCCGAAGTATCTAACCACGCGAATTATTTTCGCAGGATACTACCTCTGGCCCTAGGGTCGAGCTCAGGTGAAGCTGATGCGCCGAAAAAATCATACCGCATAGGAAAGTTTACGGTTTCACCCGGAATTTTTAAAGGGAAATGTGCAAATTTTGAACTCAACAATATATCTTTTTAATCGATCATCAATCCGGTTGGAAGACAATCAGAAGGTGCTACAAGCTCTCGTGCAACAGATCGAACAACGGGTGGTCAACCAGTACAACGATCAAAACACCCAGCAACAATTAGATGAACGAATAGCGGCTGTAAGCCTCATCGTAGAATCATTACAGAATGACGTACAACAAATAGTTAATTTTTTAATAGGACTCACGAGAGGAATGGTGAGCCCAAGCATACTATCTCCAAGACAATTGACAAACTATTTGACTGACGCTTTACCCAATTTGCCAATAGGGCATACGTTCCCTACCGCGATAAACTACGCGCAAATGCCAAAATTATTGGAGTTGTCAGAAGTAGGCGCATATAGTACAAAAACGTACATTGTGCTTGTAATAAAAATACCGTTAATTGGCACTGAGGAATATAAAATCAGCAAAGCCTATCCTCTGCCTGCCAAAATAAAAAATCATAGTTATCAATTTGTAGAAATAAAGAATGACCTTGTCGCGGTCGAAGCCACAAGAGAATCGTGCTTACACATAACAAAAAATGATTTAGAAAATTGTAAAGCCATAGCGTCACATTATTATTGCCGGCCAAAGTAAGCAGTGCGTCCCGCTCATACTTGCGCATCGTGCGAGGTGGCATTGTACATTGCACCTAAAGATAAATACGCGAATTGCGACCAAAGAGTTGCTCAGGTAAATAGCACTCTAATTATTGCGTTAGAACGCCATGGTAGGTGGCTATACGTTGCACCGGAGCCCGAAACGCTTCTCTTCCATTGCGGAAAACAACCAACCACGTACGTGACCCTTACGGGTGCAGGGACTCTGGCTTTGAACGGAAAATGTTCCGTCACCACCCCTAGTTTTAGACTAGAAACCGTCGGCGAAATAAGACAGAACGTATACGCCGATTTCCTACCCCAATATAATTTATCATTCTTGTCTACAGATATGAACATACTCGATCACACATCGACAAAAATTGTATTGCCGCACAAAATCATAAACGATCCAAAAGAATTAAACAGGATCAGCAAACACTTGAAAAACATGAAAATTAAGTTAAACAAAGAGTCAAGCGATTTAAATACATATAGACACATAATAGGTAACTATTCACTAAGCACAATCGCGCCGATAATACTCGGAATAGCCGATGTATGCTATTACCGCATAAAGCACGCACCTGTCCACGACGAGGACCATAACAGCGCCGAGCCGGCGCAACAAAGCGAAGCACAGTCAGTAAAAAGGAAGCTGCCCGTGCCCAATTAGACACTAAAAATCAAGCGAAACACATCGAGAGTTTCGTGTAAAATGATCATACGAAAAATGTGTTGGAAAAAAAATGTATTATAATTACGCGAGATTTATTTTAAGAAAAATTATAATAACTATATATATGGGATAATCACACGGGAACATGGATATAGAGTTTCGTAAACCGAAGGACCGACCATTGATGCAAAACAAATCCCAGGAGGGATTCGATCTTGTAAGAGGGAGGGATGTTGTGTCCGCAAACTTGTGCAATACAAATGTGTTTGCGCAACTGCGAGAGTTCCACTTTGTTGCCCTCCTTGCGAGAGTGACACTTTTTGCCCTCCTTGCGAGAGTTACACTTTCGCCAAAATGCAAACGTCAAAAAGACACTTTGCGACACGTCCTGACCAAGCATCTTATGAAGCATCTTGATCTGGGGCAAATTACGACAATCAGAGTCGACAATTAAGAGAAGACACCAGGGAACAGACAGTCCTTGGTTGACTTTTGAACGGTTCGGTCCTAAGGTACGACCGACACACTGTAAATTCAATTATAAGACCAGCCCAGTAATAAACTTATATTCCTATTCAACGAACTTGAGTTCAAACTCTTAATTTCGCAACGATCCCAAAAATACCTATTCCGGGTTCTCGAGCCGGGGATACAACAGAACGGGTACAAACGATTGTTCGATAGTACAAACGGGTACAAACGTTTTCTCGGTGGTACAAACGATAAACTCGTCAGTACGAATGGGTACAAACGATTGCTCGGTAGTACAGACGGGTACAAACGTTTTTTCGGTGGTACAAACGATATACTCGTCAGTACGAATGGGTACAAACGATTGCTCGATAATACAGACGGTAAAAACGATATACTCGTCGATACGAATGGGTACAAACGATTGCTCGATAGTACAGACGGGTACAAACGATATACTCGTCGATACGAACGGGTACAAACGATTTTCTTTTCAATCGCGTTTATTAAAATTGATTAGCTCTAAATGGGTTGCGGTCCATCTTTCTATACCCTCGTACTTTTTTCCCCCTTAAGGTACAAACGAAATTTAAGGCGGTACAAACGGGTACAAACCGAGTACAAACGAATGCAAAAAAAAATTACTTTCTGTAAAGTTAGTTGCCAACTTCACACAGGTCCGGAGTTTGGACTCGTTCGTCTCATCGAATGAGCTGATGATCCTTGCCTTCAGGGTCTCGTATTTGTTTTCAGCTGGTGGCGACACCAGGATGTGCGACACGAAGGGAAGGACGGTTTGATCGAGATTCACTATTAAATACCTGAACCTTTTGTCGTCGTTGGTCATTCGGGAGATGACGAATGCTGCCTCGGCCTGTGCAAACCACAGCACTGGGTTTTCTTTCCAGAACGGAGGTAGCTTGATTGCGTGGGCGGTGTTGATCGTTCGCTCGTCGTCGTTCTGCGACGTAGGGCGTTGCCGCTCGGGCTCGTCGTGGCTCGTAATCGCGTCGTCGCGTGTATCGCTCGATGGGCCGGCTTCAACACTCGTTGCTCGTACTCGTTATCTTTTTAGTGGGTGAGTGTACAACGGTAGGCATTTACGCTGTGGCCGAATGTGGTTTTCGCGCACTCACGTGATGCCGTCGACAGTCTATTGATCGTTTTTTTGTTTGGCTGCGCGGCCTCGTTTTTTGTTTCTTTTTGTGTCGTGTGCATCGTTTTTCGCGCGGCACTTTTGTGATCCACGTGAATCACGTCGGGGTCACCAGTAATGTGGCGAATCCGTAGGGGGGGGGCGTTCCTAAACCTCTCTGGACCACATAAAAATTAAACAAGCTAGTTTAAACAACGAGAATAGAACTTTATTTCTCTTATCATGATGAATCAAATATTGGGCGTTCGTGTTGAGTTGCCATGTTCCGCACGAGTCGTCTATTGTTATATCTTTTTAATAATTATCATGTGAAAGAGTTGCGCTCTTCTTTCGTGACGATACTGCCCGTGCCGCTGCGATCCCATGGTCGCTACAGTACAATAGTCAATGCTCGAATTTCAGATACGCTCTTGACCTTCAGGGTCTCCTGATACACTTCCTTTGATATCCTTGTCGCTATGATTGTGTATTTCAGGTGTGTGTGTCGTTCGCAAGTTTCCTTCCTCCTCTCTCTTTCGCTTACCCGAATCTAATTTCTCAATTTCTCTATGAAAATTTATTCCTTTCTGCCTATCGTTTTTAATTTTCCTGTTTATTCTTATCCTAATTCTTTCTCGGTGACCTCACGTTACCCGAGAAAACGCTTTTACAATATTTTTAACTCTTCTCAATTTTCTACTTCTTTAACGTTCCGTCCTGCCCCACTTTCCTCACCCGAAGGCTGATACTCACGTGCTAGGCTACTAATCAAGTCGCAAAAAGATTAGAGAAGGAGAGTAAGGTATCGTTCCTCCAAAAATCCGTCCCTTATAAATTCCTGTTTTATTGTTTATTGTTCCCCTTCCCTTACCAATTACCCATAATCTCCTTTATTGTTAACTTTTTTAAATTTAATAAATTTTACTTTTCCTTTGTTTTTGTTGCTTTCTCTGTTTTCTTTCCAACGTCTTTTTCCCCTTCCTCTTCTTATTACCTATCGTTCCTCTTATTGTTAACTTTTTATACTGTTTTTGTTTCTTTTCTGTTTTTTTCTCTCCATCGTCTTTCTTTCCACTTATTGTTTTGTGACCTTGTTTTTTTGTGTTCATTTATGTCCTTCGAAGGTCCTCCTTCTTGTGGCATCCCTCTCCCCTATGCCTATCGCGAGAGAGTTTGCTTTTTTGTGGTAGGGTTACCGCGCATGAGCCGGACCTGCACGTCTCAGTATCATGTTGTAGTTGTGTCATGTTGTAGTTGTACACGCATATTGGTATTCAAAGTCGATTTCTGTACGTTTCGCCATAAAACTAATGATTTGAGACATGCCTGAAGTTCATCAGCGGGTGTAGAACTCGGTATAACCCGTATAGTTTGTCCAAAATCACCAGATAATAAAATAAGTGCGCCACCGACGAACTGATATTTTCCTCTCAAATCTTTTAGTGTACGATGAAGCGCTTCCAATGCTTTTTTGTGCGCCGGAGTACATTTATCCCATTTATTGAGTTGACATGATTGAAATACTTCACCTATTCCAGTGTCTTTGTTGATATTGCATGTTGGGGAAATTGCAGATGATGCGATTGCCAGTGCAATATTTTCTTGTGATCGTATGGTTGCCGAAATAAGTAAAATGAGATAAGTTTTGCCCGTGCCTCCGGGCACATCTAGGAAGGGTACGTAACGGTTTGGCGCCGCCGTTTTAGCGCGACCATTTTTGGCGCGACTGTTTTGGCGCTGCCGTTTTGGCGCTGTCGTTCTGGCGCGAGGACGTTTTTGCGCTGCCGTTCGGGCGCGAGCACGGTTGGGCGCGAGGATGTTTTGGCGCGAGGACGTTTTGGCGTGGGGATGCTTCTGCAGGAATGTTCTACCGCACAAGCAAATCCGAATAAAGTCAAATAAACCATAATAACATACAATATACACACGAACACAGGATTTATACCCATGCAGCAATTTATACTGATAATATTTTTTCCACTCCGATCTCTGCAGGATCACTACCATGGTTGTGACTATTTATCACCAGCAAAACCTTTAAAGACAACAGGAGAAATGCATGAAAATTATTTATATTATGAGATGAAATTTGATTATATTATTTTATTATTATTATTTATTTTATTTCATTCAAATACATTTGAAGACTATGTTCAGTGTCCCTGGGGGGGGGGGGGGGGGGACCACCCGCGCAGCGGTGGCACACAACTTGCACGTGCGACACATACAGAAGACCCGCACTCACTCATGTACTCACGCAAACACGCGCTCATGTGCACACGCACGCGCACACAAAAAATACATAGACGCACGCGAAACAGGTTAATCAGTTTAAATAATGTTATTCTGATTAAATAAATAAAAAACTTGTGAAGTACTTCCTCTCCATTTTAAACCATGCTTGATACCGCTTCAATGAGAGATTACTTGAGCATTTGAGCATTGAATGAATATTGAGAAAGCATTGAGTATTGAATTGAACATTGTATGAATCGCATTATAGCATCGAAGCATTAAATATGAATAGGAAGGAAGCAATATTCTTCTATTGCATCAATTTTCGCTGCAAAGTAGTTAGTATACATTGTAGTGAACAGCTCGGCGTATATATATATATATATATATATATATATATATATATATATATATATATATATATATATATATATACACATACATACATATATAGATATACGCCGAGCTGTTCACTACAATGTATACTAACTACTTTGTAGCGAAAATTGATGCAATAGAAGAATATTGCTTCCTTCCTATTCATATTTAATGCTTCGATGCTACAATGCTATTCATACAATGCTCAATTCAATACTCAATGCTTTCTCAATATTCATTCAATGCTCAAATGCTCAAGTAATCTCTCATTGAAGCGGTATCAAGCATGGTTTAAAATGGAGAGGAAGTACTTCACAAGTTTTTATTTATTTATTTAATCAGAATAACATTATTTAAACTGATTAACCTGTTTCGCGTGCGTCTATGTATTTTTTGTGTGCGCGTGCGTGTGCACATGAGCGCGTGTTTGCGTGAGTACATGAGTGAGTGCGGGTCTTCTGTATGTGTCGCACGTGCAAGTTGTGTGCCACCGCTGCGCGGGTCGTCCCCCCCCCCCCCCGCCCCCAGGGACACTGAACATAGTATTCAAATGTATTTGAATGAAATAAAATAAATAATAATAATAAAATAATACAATCAAATTTCATCTCATAATATAAATAATTTTCATGCATTTCTCCTGTTGTCTTTAAAGGTTTTGCTGGTGATAAATAGTCACACCCATGGTAGTGATCCTGCAGAGATCGGAGTGGAAAAAATATTATCAGTATAAATTGCTGCATGGGTATAAATCCTGTGTTCGTGTGTATATTGTATGTTATTATGGTTTATTTGACTTTATTCGGATTTGCTTGTGCCGTAGAACATTCCTGCAGAAGCATCCCCACGCCAAAACGTCCTCGCGCCAAAACATCCTCGCGCTAAAACGTCCTCGCGCCTAACCGTCCTCGCGCCCGAACGGCAGCGCAAAAACGTCCTCGCGCCAGAACGACAGCGCCAAAACGGCAGCGCCAAAACAGTCACGCCAAAACAGTCGCGCCAAAAACGGTCGTGCTAAAACGCGGCGCCAAACCGTTACGTACCCTTCCTAGATGTGCCCGGAGGCACGGGCAAAACTTATCTCATTTTACTTATTTCGGCAACCATACGATCACAAGAAAATATTGCACTGGCAATCGCATCATCTGGAATTTCCCCAACATGGAATATCAACAAAGACACTGGAATAGGTGAAGTATTTCAATCATGTCAACTCAATAAATGGGACAAATGTACTCCGGCGCACAAAAAAGCATTGGAAGCGCTTCATCGTACACTAAAAGATTTGAGAGGAAAATATCAGTTCGTCGGTGGCGCACTTATTTTATTATCTGGTGATTTTGGACAAACTATACGGGTTATACCGAGTTCTACACCCGCTGATGAACTTCAGGCATGTCTCAAATCATCAGTTTTATGGCGAAACGTACAGAAATCGACTTTGAATACCAATATGCGTGTACAACTACAACATGACACAACTACAACATGATACTGAGACGTGCAGGTCCGGCTCATGCGCGGTAACCCTACCACAAAAAAGCAAACTAACTCGCGATAGGCATAGGGGAGAGGGATGCCACAAGGAGGAGGACCTTCGAAGGACATAAATGAACACAAAAAAACAAGGTCTCAAAACAATAAGTGGAAAGAAAGACGATGGAGAGAAAAAAACAGAAAAGAAACAAAAACAGTATAAAAAGTTAACAATAAGAGGAACGATAGGTAATAAGAAGAGGAAGGGGAAAAAGACGTTGGAAAGAAAACAGAGAAAGCAACAAAAACAAAGGAAAAGTAAAATTTATTAAATTTAAAAAAGTTAACAATAAAGGAGATTATGGGTAATTGGTAAAGGAAGGGGAACAATAAACAATAAAACAGGAATTTATAAGGGACGGATTTTTGGAGGAACGATACCTTACTCTCCTTCTCTAATCTTTTTGCGACTTGATTAGTAGCCTAGCACGTGAGTATCAGCCTTCGGGTGAGGAAAGTGGGGCAGGACGGAACGTTAAAGAAGTGGAAAATTGAGAAGAGATAAAAATATTGTAAAAGCGTTTTCTCGGGTAACGTGAGGTCACCGAGAAAGAATTAGGATAAGAATAAACAGGAAAATTAAAAACGATAGGCAGAAAGGAATAAATTTTCATAGAGAAATTGAGAAATTAGATTCGGGTAAGCGAAAGAGAGAGGAGGAAGGAAACTTGCGAACGACACACACACCTGAAATACACAATCATAGCGACAAGGATATCAAAGGAAGTGTATCAGGAGACCCTGAAAGTCAAGAGCGTATCTGAAATTCGAGCATTGACTATTGTACTGTAGCGACCACGGGATCGCAGCGGCACGGGCAGTATCGTCACGAAAGAAGAGCGCAACTCTTTCACATGATAATTATTAAAAAGATATAACAATAGACGACTCGTGCGGAACATGGCGACTCAACACGAACGCCCAATATTTGATTCATCATGATAAGAGAAATAAAGTTCTATTCTCGTTGTTTAAACTATATATTCATATGCCAGCTTGGTGTATATGTTACGGCAAAGACCGGAAATGCGGCTACACCTAAGTTTAGCCGGCTCAAACTAGGTGTAGCTGGTCGCAATCAGCTAAGATGCCACAGAACAAACCCCAACAAGCCCAAACAAACCCAACCAAACAAAAAAAGAACGAAACCAAAAAATAAATGATTTTTTTTTGGCTTATATCTTAATGCATTTTGTATTGATTAAAAGTAGTATTCATCCTTTTCTTCAAATGTGATTCTCAAACAGCTCGAGTAAACGTCCCTGCGGCAAAACATCGCCGCGCCAAAACGTCCTCGCGCCAAAGCGTCCTCGCGCCAAAACGTCCTCGCGTCGAAACATCCTCGCGTCGAAACGTCCTCGCGCCAGAAGGGCAGCGCCAAAACGTCCCTACATCAAAACATCCCCACGCCCAAATGTCTCGTGCGAAAACGGCTGCACCAAAACGATCGTGCCAAAACGTTCTGCTCCCCGTCTAGGAAATACAATTCGCCGCTGTGGCTTATATTCATTTGTTTCCTACCAGAAACGTGCGATTAGTAGAGCCCGATTCATGGTTGTTTGATTGGTCGTCAAAGCATGGATATTGAATTTTGCGATACACGATCACGCCACGATTGATGTAGAAAAAGGTGGACTATATGTAATACTTTGTAAGGGGCCGTCCATAAATTACGTCATTTTAAAATAGCCCCCCCCCCCTATTTTAAAATGACGTAATTTATGGTCGTTGGATGACGGTAACGATAATTGGATTATGACGATAGGAAGGATAGGATGATTTCGGGGGGGGGGGGGGGGGGGGGGGGGGTTAAAAATCAGCCAAAATCGATTACGTAATATATGGACGGCCCCTAATACTTTCCAACCCTTAAGATATTTTGTTTAGGCTGACATAAGTCATTCTTAATTTATAGCGAATAGACTGACAAGAAAAGGTCGCAAGCTGTCCCCCTCCGATTTCAATGAAATTTGGCATGATTGTGGAGCAGATGAAAATAGGGGATACGTATTTTTTTATATCTGCGGAACCCACTATTTAAGGGGTGAAACGCACCTTTGAAAATAGGGATGATTTTCGTTTTTCGTCGATAACTCTTTAACGATACGAGATATAAAAAAAATTCAAATTGCAACATTTATTTTTCCGTATACTATACATTGTAAATGAGAACAATGCAGATAACAACAAATTTCATATTGTTTATTTCAAAACCGCAAATTTTTATACCTATCTCCGAGTTTTTTTTTTAACCGATTGGGATGTAAGTTTGCAACATATATGGCTGAACCAGGAGGGGCTGCGGATTTTTTGGTTTTCCGATATCTCTTAGTTAAGGGGGTGAAACTGTCCTTGAATATTTTAGACAAAAGCATCGAATAATCAGCTACCCTTTTGCCATTCCGGGTTAAATTCACGTCAATTTAAGTTTGTTCTATGACGCGATTGCATATTCGAAAATCTCACGCCCCGCCCTCTCCACCCAACCGTCCCCCTCTCGAAAGGTAAACGTTCAAAATTGATTACGGTGCGGCATGGACGAAGATTCGTAGAAATAAAAATGGGTTACAATGAAAGTTCATCAGTAAAAATAGACGAAACAAATTTTCTTGATTTTGCGGAATGCCTTCTTAAGGCGTCAACGCACCGTTAAAAACTTTTATGTTTCCATAACTTTTGAACGGGCCGAGATACAAAAAATGTTTAAAGGTTGTTTAAAGAAATGTTGTATTTTTCGACTACTAGCCGTTTATGATGATAATGGCAAATATAACAACAAATGTTAATTATGAATTGCAATAATTCGTCACTAACTAATGAAAATCACTTTTCCGTTTTCCGCTAATACGGGCACACGTAAGGCTCGCAATGACGGAAGAGTTTCAGATTAATCGGACATTTATTTGCGCTTACTTATTTTATAACCGTTTTTAACTGTACTTTTTTATGGATTATACGTATTACAATAATGAAGGTCATGGTAAAAGTGTTTGAAACAAAGAGATTTCTTGCACCACGCACAAGTGATA
This sequence comes from Ophion ellenae, assembly GCA_963210295.1. Classification (NCBI taxonomy): domain Eukaryota; kingdom Metazoa; phylum Arthropoda; class Insecta; order Hymenoptera; family Ichneumonidae; genus Ophion; species Ophion ellenae. The sequence continues at coordinate 25,915,381 of OY723386.1, forward strand.
ATAGTTGCTTCGCCGCACATATCGCATGCCGCTGCATTTTGTGAAAAGCAAAATGCTACGGGATTTTCGGTGGTCTCTTTTGTTCGTAACCGCGTTTGTACCACGCATATTTAAAGAGGTTTGTAAACCGTGGAGAAGAAAAGTGATTGTCTGTAAGAGATTGTAACTTAACAATATTGTCTCTCAAGTACCGATTAACCTCATAATTGTATAATATGACTATGCCAGAAAAGTGTTTGACGAAGTTTATCCATACACGATAGCCACAAACATCAAGGGGTTGAATCATTCCCGTTGTACCTGCAAGAATTGCTAATTATGATGTGAACTAATTGTCTACAGAACTAATCATACTGGTAAAATATATTTACCTGCTGGAATGGTTAAAACTTCAATATCCTTTCCTTGCATATCTATTTCTTTAAATGCAGCAGGACATTGACCGCTCCAAGAATCCAGAAGTATTATCGATTTTGCACTCGTATTAGGAATACATATTTCTTGAAACCAACGCTTGAAGTGATTAGTCGTTAATTTTCTAGATTTCGAAGCGAATAGACATATATTTTTGGCTCTGAACATAGTTGGTTCCACTCGAGGACCAAATTTGCCAGTAGGTTCGTTTAAAACGATCAACATAGGTGCCAAAAGCTTGCCACTCGCAGAAATCAAAGGCTGTATAGTATAAATGTGTGCTGTTGATGTTTTCAATTGCACTACTGACTCAACGGATTTCTGCCCTTCTTTCGCCAATGTGCGGCCTGTATGTAGCACTAAATTGAATCCACTTTGATCAGAATTAAATGTGTTTTCAGCGCCAACTTTGGCCATATTGACTTTCACCGTTTCTATGAATTGTTTAGCTTTGCCCTGAAGTGTATCAGCATTTAATAACTGTTGTTTTGTTACATATTTAGTCTTCCTTGACACAATTCGATGTTATTTTTTTAATGTTTCCACCCACGAAGCCGATGCCTTCAAATCTACGGCTGGCATTTCTACAATTTCTCGCGCACACAAGGCCCATCGTCGATGATCCATATCATGGACAGGCAGCTTTTTGTCCAAAGCGTTGATGAAATTGTTTAACGTGTAGTGAGCTATTTTTGTTAACTTTTCTTTGTGGGTACATCCCTTGCTTATACTATGGGCCCATCGGCTTAACTGCCGTACTGATTTCACCTATCTGAATTTCGTTTGAACAGCTGATATTTTTACATTCCCGTCTTTCCCGGATCTCCAGTAAGCCACAGCTCTTGTCTTATATTCGTAACTTAATTCTTTTACATCTATCGTACATACATTTTTATCAACTTCAGGATTCAGGTATCGTTGTACGTGCCAATCTTCTCCACTGCTATCTTCTGTTGTGGCAGCTTCATGAATTTCGTTTGGTGACAGAAAATCCAAACCGGTTTCGAATTCCATTTCCACAGGTTGATCCATTGCTTTTATGATTATGTTTTCTAGGTCCTCACTGAACTGTTTTACCCGATCGGTGACTGGAGTTGGAGACAAATTCATAGCACTTATAGCTATGGATAAAAGTTGAATAATGTTGACGGGATTAACGTACATTTTTTTGTATTTAGAACTCAAAAAGTACAACTGGCTATCATCACACGTACATTCGTATAGCCCAAAAGATAACAACAAGCGCTCTTATTAAACTTTTTATCAATCCATAATACGGTGATCTCAAGGTAGCCGCTCTTTGCACCGTAGTCTCTCTCTACCCCAAGTATCACTTTCGTTCATTGGTTTGGCATTTGCAAACAAGATGCAGCGTTTTAAGCTGATTAAAATGTTTTGCAGCACTTCGTTCACGAGTTGCAGCGGAAACCCAAAGACGCCGTAATCTCTACAGATAGTGTTCCTGATACAGTGAGAGGAGTGGAATTTTTTTTTTAATATATAATTGTAATCCATTCGCTTTGCGAATCACAAAGTTAATTGATAATTGCAAAGCCTTACCCATTTCTATGCGCGTATCAGCGGAAAACGGAAGAGTGGTTTTCATTAGTAAGTGACGAATTATTGCAATTAACAATTATCATTTTTTGTTATATTCGCCATTATCATCATAAACAGCTAGTAGTCGAAAAATACAACATTTCTTCCGTTTAAACTTTTTTTGTATCTCGGCCAGTAGTTGTAATAGGCCGGTTCTAACCCAAGGGGAGGTGGTGTGTCAAAAGTGGTGAAGCCAAGGTGGCGCCACCGTCGTGGGGAGGTCGCCGGGCGCGTATGACGTCACAGAGAGGCCTATGTGGGGGGGGGGGTCATGTGGTCCGTGCAGCGACTGGGGGGGGGGGGGGGGGGGGGGGTCGATGAGTGTTTTGTGTGTATGTGCGTGCGTGCATGCATGTAGGAAAGCCAAGGTGGCGCTGCGGTCGTGCTGAGGTCGGCGTGTGTGCGTGCGTGCGTGCGTGTAGGGAAGCCGAGGTGGCGCTACGGTCGTGGGGAGGTCGGCGTGTGTGCGTGCGTGCGTGCGTGTAGGGAAGCCGAGGTGGCGCTACGGTCGTGGGGAGGTCGGCGTGTGTGCGTGCGTGCGTGCGTGCGTGTAGGGAAGCCAAGGTGGCGCTACGGTCGTGGGGAGGTCGGCGTATGTGCGTGCGTGCGTGTAGGGAAGCCAAGGTGGCGCTACGGTCGTGGGGAGGTCGGCGTGCGTGCGTGCGTGCGTGCGTGCGTGCGTGTGTGTGTGTGTGTGTGTGTGTGTGTGTGTGTGTGTGTGTGTGTGTGTGTGTGTGTGTGTGTGTGTGTGTGTGTGTGTAACGTTGTCTCTTAAGAAGTCACGTAGAGGACTAAGAAAAAGAAAGGACTAAGAAGAAGAAAAGGAGGACTAAGAAGAAGAAAAAAAGAAAGACAGTGACCCGGAGAAAAAAATGCATTTCCATTGTACAGGGCTTTAGTGTTTCATCTCTGAATGATAATATATACAAGGAGTGCAACGTCAAGCCTTGATGCCGACACTTGAGATCATGCAAGTCTGGACAAGTTAGCCCCATGGTTAAACTCATCATCGTCATCATCGGCGATATCAATAACGTCTTCGTCTACCCCAACTTCCACTTCGTCGTCATGGGCGATATTCACGACAACCTCCATCTCATCATCGACGAGATCGATCACTTCAATTTGGTTCGACATTTTTCTTAACTGATTTTCCGTTTTCCGACTCTTCCACAAAGGCACCTCGGAGGTTGAAGACTGGAATGGCGAAAACTGCTGTTCCGATCCTTCTTCGGATTTCGATTTTTGGATCCTCATAGGCTTATAGTAGAGTGGGGGCTTATTGTAGAAAAAAACCTTGCAAGATAGTGCATCCTGGCCAGGGGATAAACGAAAAGTTTTTTTTCTTTAACTATCCCTGTAGGGGTAGGCATCTGCTGTCCAGAAAAGTGTGCACTCATAGAGGTGAAAGCTGGCCAGGCTCGCCAATCATTGACTTTCGCGATCGCTACAGAACCGCGTCTAGGTCATGGAGACTGAACTGGCGTATTATAAAGAGCATCTTAGAGTTTTTAATATATATTGCCACGTGTTCCTGTATGTATGAAGTCCAGCCTGTCACGAATCATAGCGCTCTTCGCAGAGCAACATCAAACCTATTCAAGTGACACTTGAGGCTATACAGTTCTTACCAAATCAGCCATATTCTAAAGACAATTTTTTTTGTTCGTCGACGTTCAATGCCAGCCTCCGAGCATAGGGAACATTTTGAAAAAATAACATTCCGCTCAAGTAATGTCTTGGCTATCCAAAACACATACGAAAACGAGGTATTTATTACAAAACGATCAACTTTGTGGATCTATGGCCGGAGAATTTTTTTTTTTTTTTAGGCTTCGACCACTGATCCCACTGCATACACCATTTGAGCATAGATGCACTCGCGGTCTGAAATACTCACAAAAATACTTTTCTTTTTTGCTCCCGTTGAACCCCGATCGGCTCGTTCTGCGTGTGTATTTATTTTTCATGCTTTCCATGTTAAAAGATATCAGCGTGATATTGAAAAACTCTGGTGGAGGTGATTCTATTACATTTTCCGAGCTAGAAGGAAACGACAAAAATATTTTCTGATGGGAGACCATTTTTAATCGTCGACAGCGCTCAAAAGTGGCCACACTTTGAATGAAGCAGTGAGTTCACATATCTCTCTGGCAAGACTTTTCAACTCGTTAATATGGAGAACAACAATGAACCATCAGAAGAAATCTTGCACAACCAAGCCACGCTCTTAAGTTCGATCGACGACTTTGCTGTGTGGGAGATACAGATCGTCGAGTTCATCGAAGTACTGAAATCGCAAAGCCGAATTAAGCGCCAACGATTATCAACTAAACTTCAATAGTCATTGATAGGCCAAATACCGAATCTGGAAGGATTGAAGTATTTCATGTACAGGCATTCTATATGCATGGGTGCAGGACACAGCGGTGATGGGTTAATGTGGCGAGAACTCGACTTGAACGCCTGATGGTCTATACTTTAAGTTCTGCTCGATGAATTTCAACAACGTGGAAGTGGTTGAGCTTTATAAAAGATACGTAATCTTACAATAAATGTAAATAGGTATAAATCAATACGCGTTAAATGTTATATCTCATTGCCACGGGAAATAATGATTATGAGGGCTGCGATTAATGTGCAATCAAGAGATAATGCACGTTTCGCATGGGTGACGGTTACAGCTTTATACCCAGCTGAACGAAACAGTGACCACGGATCTTCTTACATGCATTATTCAACGGTATTGAATCTATCGAATATTGAATTCCCAATAACTATAGGTCAAATTGAAAAAAAAAAATTGTGCTTCAAAACAATTTATCCATTAATGTGTGTACCACCGAAGAAGACATTGCTCCGATACGCATGGCTCAACATAAAAAGAAGAAAAGCATATCAATTTGCTGTACATACAAGATACCGAAGATAACAATGTATGACATATCACATAGATAAAGAACCTGTCAAGCCTCGTGAGCGCAGAACAGAAACAACCATTAAAAAATATATGTATGCCATCGGTGTATGAAGTTAACACAATTACTATATCGTCATATGTGCTAGACGAATTAAACAACAATCTATTATTTCGCCGGTGTCGGCATTACTTTAGATCAACGGATAAACTGCAATCACATGAGATCGATTATGGAGCAATAAAGCACTGCGCCATCCGACTATCAAATGATACTATTAAGTGGCTTCAAATCATCAACTCCAATTGGAAAGCAACACATCCATTCACTGTAAATGCCTACTTGGAGTGTTTTTTTAACTAATTATAGAGAGAATATGAGAGGGTGCAAAGACATGCGAAGAACGTAGCAGAGGATATGTATCAATATCATGAAGTATTTACTATTGATTACCACATGTGTTTTTCATATGATGAATCACTATCATAGTATCGATCACATCACAGCGCCGATTTCATATCATAGTTTGTGACAGAACTGGAAAAACTAGTGCTGTACATAGAATATATTTTCTACGAAAATTAATGCTCGTCATGAGTTAATTCTAATACCTTCACGCTATGGCAATAATTGTGCATTCAGTCATCATCAACTACTAGAGGTAGAAGTTGAATTACTCAAGATACAATGGCATATGCCCCACATAATATTAGATGAGATCAATAAATTATCATTACATCGACCATTGGAAAGTGGGCGATACTTGAATGTGGGTTTTCGCTCTTGGGATCTATACGACTGTCCATCGCTTCAAAGCACAACGAAACATTCATGGACCGTAAAAGCTGCCTCCCAACTAGAGAAACCAAAATATGTAATTGGTGCGGTGCAGACTGGTAAAAAAGATAATGTATGGCAAAGGACATTATATTATTCACCGACTGCAAACTCACAAGTGCTAAACTTTATCTCAATTCAGGATTCTTTTCTCAAGATGACTCGAATATGGACGTCAAAAAAGTTTCGACATTTTTTTCAATAGGTACTCTCGATTTTGTAAATACCATTATGACTGCAATAGTGATCGTTCTTTACTAACCATCGCTGAGTCTTAATGTAACGACCCTCTCACGGTTAATGATTGATCGCATCAGAAATATGTAATTGGTGGCTGAATCATATAGATTCATGCAAATAAAATAAATGTAACATTATGTACTTTTTATTCTCCTCACCCCGTACTTAGTTATGTCAGCATCACCGGCTATCGGATTGTGCAACTGAAAACAATATTACTTTCGAATGTGAAACTCATTTTTTTTTGTATGGAATTTGATTGAAAATAAATTAATATAATCGCCCAATGATAATCGAAGACATTCATCGGTATACGTTCGTTAGACGTTCGTGAGCCGTTTGTTGGAAGTTTGCGAGGCATTCGAAGATTTTCGATAGTCGTTCATGAAACGTTCCAGAGACTTCCGAAGACATTCATACGATGTTCGAAGCCATTTAAGAGACGTTCGAAAACATTCATAAGGCGTTTGAAGACACGCATGAGGGGTTCAAAAAGTTTCAAGAGCCTTTCTACGACGTTCATGAGACGTTTGAAGATGTTCGTGAGACATTCAAGAGACTTTCGAAAACGTTCATAAGACGTTTGAAGACATTCATGAGAGGTGCGAAGACCTTCGGAGACTTTCGAAGACGTTCAAGAGATCTGTGACGATATTTATAATACGTTTAAAGACATTGGTGAGGGGTTCGAAGTCGTTTAAGAGACTTTAAAAGACATTTACAAGGGGTTTGAAGACGTTCAAGAAACTTTCGAATACGTTCAAGAGACTTTCGACGACATTCATAATACGTTTGAAGACATTCATGAGACTTTCGACGACATTCATAAGACGTTTGAAGAGGTGCATGAGGCCTTCAAAGAGTTTCAAGAGACTTTCTACGACGATCATGAGACGTTTGAAGATGTTCGTGAGTTATTCAAAAAACTTTCGAAAACGTTCATAAGGAGTTTGAAGACATTCATGAGAGGTGCGAAGACCTTCAGTGACGTTCGAAGACATTCAAGAGATCCTTAAGGATATTCATAATACGTTTGAGACATCGATGAGGGGGTTCGACGACGTTTTAGAGACTTTCAAAGTCATTCACGAGGGGTTTGAAGACGTTCAAGAAACTTTCGAATACGTTCACGAGACTTTCGACGAGATTCATAATACGTTTGATTACATTCATGAGGGATTCGAAGACGCTTGAGAGACTTTCAAAGACGTTCACGAGGGGTTCGAAGACGTTTAAGAGACTTTCGACGGCGTACATAATATGTTTGAAGACATTCATGTGGGGTTCGAAGATGCTTAAGAGACTTTCAAAGACATTCACGAGAGGTGCGAAGACATTCAGAAACTTTCGAAGACATTCAAGAGTTCTTTGACAATATTCATAATACGTTTGAAGACATCGATGAGAGGATCGACGATATTTTAGAGACTTTCAAAGACATTCACGGAGGGTTTGAAGACGGTCAAGAAACTTTCGAATACGTTCAAGAGACTTTCGACGACATTCATAATACGTTTGATTACATTCATGAGGGATTCGAAGACGCTTGAGAGACTTTCAAAGACGTTCACGAGGGGTTCGAAGACGTTTAAGAGACTTTCGACGGCGTACATAATATGTTTGAAGACATTCATGTGGGGTTCGAAGGCGCTTAAGAGACTTTTAAAGACATTCACGAGAGGTGCGGAGACATTCAGAAACTTTCGAAGACATTCAAGAGTTCTTTGACAATATTCATAATACGTTTCGAGAAACTTTCGAATACGTTCGAGAGACTTTCGACGACATTCATGATACGTTTGAAGACATTCATGTGGGGTTCGAAGACGCTTAAGAGACTTTCAAATACATTCACGGGAGGTTTGAAGCCGTTCAAGAGGCTTTCGAAGACGTTCAGAAATCTTCGACGACATGCATAATACGATCTTCGACGACATCCATAAACCGAAGACATTCATGACGTTTGAGTTTGTAATGTATGACAGCGAATTGTTGTGAATGTATGACAGCGAAACTCAAACGTCATGAATGTCTTCGGTTTATGGATGTCGTCGAAGATCGTATTATGCATGTCGTCGAAGATTTCTGAACGTCTTCGAAAGCCTCTTGAACGTCTTCAAACCTCCCGTGAATGTATTTGAAAGTCTCTTAAGCGTCTTCGAACCCCACATGAATGTCTTCAAACGTATCATGAATGTCGTCGAAAGTCTCTTGAACGTCTTCGAACCTCTCGTGAAGGTCTGTGAAAGTCTCTCAAGCGTCTTCGAACCCCTCATGAATGTCTTCAAACGTATTATGAATGTGACCGAAAGTCTCTCGAACGTATTCGAAAGTTTCTCGAAACGTATTATGAATATTGTCAAAGAACTCTTGAATGTCTTCGAAAGTTTCTGAATGTCTTCGCACCTCTCGTGAATGTCTTTAAAAGTCTCTTAAGCGCCTTCGAACCCCACATGAATGTCTTCAAACATATTATGTACGCCGTCGAAAGTCTCTTAAACGTCTTCGAACCCCTCGTGAACGTCTTTGAAAGTCTCTCAAGCGTCTTCGAATCCCTCATGAATGTAATCAAACGTATTATGAATGTCGTCGAAAGTCTCTTGAACGTATTCGAAAGTTTCTTGACCGTCTTCAAACCCTCCGTGAATGTCTTTGAAAGTCTCTAAAACATCGTCGATCCTCTCATCGATGTCTTCAAACGTATTATGAATATTGTCAAAGAACTCTTGAATGTCTTCGAAAGTTTCTGAATGTCTTCGCACCTCTCGTGAATGTCTTTGAAAGTCTCTTAAGCATCTTCGAACCCCACATGAATGTCTTCAAACATATTATGTACGCCGTCGAAAGTCTCTTAAACGTCTTCGAACCCCTCGTGAACGTCTTTGAAAGTCTCTCAAGCGTCTTCGAATCCCTCATGAATGTAATCAAACGTATTATGAATCTCGTCGAAAGTCTCTTGAACGTATTCGAAAGTTTCTTGAACGTCTTCAAACCCCTCGTGAATGACTTTGAAAGTCTCTAAAACGTCGTCGAACCCCCTCATCGATGTCTCAAACGTATTATGAATATCGTTAAGGATCTCTTGAATGTCTTCGAACGTCACTGAAGGTCTTCGCACCTCTCATGAATGTCTTCAAACTCCTTATGAACGTTTTCGAAAGTTTTTTGAATAACTCACGAACATCTTCAAACGTCTCATGATCGTCGTAGAAAATCTCTTGAAACTCTTTGAAGGCCTCATGCACCTCTTCAAACGTCTTATGAATGTCGTCGAAAGTCTCATGAATGTCTTCAAACGTATTATGAATGTCGTCGAAAGTCTCTTGAACGTATTCGAAAGTTTCTTGAACGTCTTCAAACCCCTTGTAAATGTCTTTTAAAGTCTCGTAAACGACTTCGAACCCCTCACCAATGTCTTTAAACGTATTATAAATATCGTCACAGATCTCTTGAACGTCTTCGAAAGTCTCCGAAGGTCTTCGCACCTCTCATGAATGTCTTCAAACGTCTTATGAACGTTTTCGAAAGTCTCTTGAATGTCTCACGAACATCTTCAAACGTCTCATGAACGTTGTAGAAAGGCTCTTGAAACTTTTTGAACCCCTCATGCGTGTCTTCAAACGCCTTATGAATGTTTTCGAACGTCTCTTAAATGGCTTCGAACATCGTATGAATGTCTTCGGAAGTCTCTGGAACGTTTCATGAACGACTATCGAAAATCTTCGAATGCCTCGCAAACTTCCAACAAACGGCTCACGAACGTCTAACGAACGTATACCGATGAATGTCTTCGATTATCATTGGGCGATTATATTAATTTATTTTCAATCAAATTCCATACAAAAAAAAATGAGTTTCACATTCGAAAGTAATATTGTTTTCAGTTGCACAATCCGATAGCCGGTGATGCTGACATAACTAAGTACGGGGTGAGGAGAATAAAAAGTACATAATGTTACATTTATTTTATTTGCATGAATCTATATGATTCAGCCACCAATTACATATTTCTGATGCGATCAATCATTAACCGTGAGAGGGTCGTTACATTAAGACTCAGCGATGGTTAGTAAAGAACGATCACTATTGCAGTCATAATGGTATTTACAAATCGAGAGTACCTATTGAAAAAAATGTCGAAACTTTTTTGACGTCCATATTCGAGTCATCTTGAGAAAAGAATCCTGAATTGAGATAAAGTTTAGCACTTGTGAGTTTGCAGTCGGTGAATAATATAATGTCCTTTGCCATACATTATCTTTTTTACCAGTCTGCACCGCACCAATTACATATTTTGGTTTCTCTAGTTGGGAGGCAGCTTTTACGGTCCATGAATGTTTCGTTGTGCTGTGAAGCGATGGACAGTCGTATAGATCCCAAGAGCGAAAACCCACATTCAAGTATCGCCCACTTTCCAATGGTCGATGTAATGATAATTTATTGATCTCATCTAATATTATGTGGGGCATATGCCATTGTATCTTGAGTAATTCAACTTCTACCTCTAGTAGTTGATGATGACTGAATGCACAATTATTGCCATAGCGTGAAGGTATTAGAATTAACTCATGACGAGCATTAATTTTCGTAGAAAATATATTTTATGTACAGCACTAGTTTTTCCAGTTCTGTCACAAACTATGATATGAAATCGGCGCTGTGATGTGATCGATACTATGATAGTGATTCATCATATGAAAAACACATGTGGTAATCAATAGTAAATACTTCATGATATTGATACATATCCTCTGCTACGTTCTTCGCATGTCTTTGCACCCTCTCATATTCTCTCTATAATTAGTTAAAAAAACACTCCAAGTAGGCATTTACAGTGAATGGATGTGTTGCTTTCCAATTGGAGTTGATGATTTGAAGCCACTTAATAGTATCATTTGATAGTCGGATGGCGCAGTGCTTTATTGCTCCATAATCGATCTCATGTGATTGCAGTTTATCCGTTGATCTAAAGTAATGCCGACACCGGCGAAATAATAGATTGTTGTTTAATTCGTCTAGCACATATGACGATATAGTAATTGTGTTAACTTCATACACCGATGGCATACATATATTTTTTAATGGTTGTTTCTGTTCTGCGCTCACGAGGCTTGACAGGTTCTTTATCTATGTGATATGTCATACATTGTTATCTTCGGTATCTTGTATGTACAGCAAATTGATATGCTTTTCTTCTTTTTATGTTGAGCCATGCGTATCGGAGCAATGTCTTCTTCGGTGGTACACACATTAATGGATAAATTGTTTTGAAGCACAATTTTTTTTTTTCAATTTGACCTATAGTTATTGGGAATTCAATATTCGATAGATTCAATACCGTTGAATAATGCATGTAAGAAGATCCGTGGTCACTGTTTCGTTCAGCTGGGTATAAAGCTGTAACCGTCACCCATGCGAAACGTGCATTATCTCTTGATTGCACATTAATCGCAGCCCTCATAATCATTATTTCCCGTGGCAATGAGATATAACATTTAACGCGTATTGATTTATACCTATTTACATTTATTGTAAGATTACGTATCTTTTATAAAGCTCAACCACTTCCACGTTGTTGAAATTCATCGAGCAGAACTTAAAGTATAGACCATCAGGCGTTCAAGTCGAGTTCTCGCCACATTAACCCATCACCGCTGTGTCCTGCACCCATGCATATAGAATGCCTGTACATGAAATACTTCAATCCTTCCAGATTCGGTATTTGGCCTATCAATGACTATTGAAGTTTAGTTGATAATCGTTGGCGCTTAATTCGGCTTTGCGATTTCAGTACTTCGATGAACTCGACGATCTGTATCTCCCACACAGCAAAGTCGTCGATCGAACTTAAGAGCGTGGCTTGGTTGTGCAAGATTTCTTCTGATGGTTCATTGTTGTTCTCCATATTAACGAGTTGAAAAGTCTTGCCAGAGAGATATGTGAACTCACTGCTTCATTCAAAGTGTGGCCACTTTTGAGCGCTGCCGACGATTAAAAATGTTCTCCCATCAGAAAATATTTTTGTCGTTTCCTTCTAGCTCGGAAAATGTAATAGAATCACCTCCACCAGAGTTTTTCAATATCACGCTGATATCTTTTAACATGGAAAGCATGAAAAATAAATACACACGCAGAACGAGCCGATCGGGGTTCAACGGGAGCAAAAAAGAAAAGTATTTTTGTGAGTATTTCAGACCGCGAGTGCATCTATGCTCAAATGGTGTATGCAGTGGGATCAGTGGTCGAAGCCTAAAAAAAAAAAAAAAATTCTCCGGCCATAGATCCACAAAGTTGATCGTTTTGTAATAAATACCTCGTTTTCGTATGTGTTTTGGATAGCCAAGACATTACTTGAGCGGAATGTTATTTTTTCAAAATGTTCCCTATGCTCGGAGGCTGGCATTGAACGTCGACGAACAAAAAAAATTGTCTTTAGAATATGGCTGATTTGGTAAGAACTGTATAGCCTCAAGTGTCACTTGAATAGGTTTGATGTTGCTCTGCGAAGAGCGCTATGATTCGTGACAGGCTGGACTTCATACATACAGGAACACGTGGCAATATATATTAAAAACTCTAAGATGCTCTTTATAATACGCCAGTTCAGTCTCCATGACCTAGACGCGGTTCTGTAGCGATCGCGAAAGTCAATGATTGGCGAGCCTGGCCAGCTTTCACCTCTATGAGTGCACACTTTTCTGGACAGCAGATGCCTACCCCTACAGGGATAGTTAAAGAAAAAAAACTTTTCGTTTATCCCCTGGCCAGGATGCACTATCTTGCAAGGTTTTTTTCTACAATAAGCCCCCACTCTACTATAAGCCTATGAGGATCCAAAAATCGAAATCCGAAGAAGGATCGGAACAGCAGTTTTCGCCATTCCAGTCTTCAACCTCCGAGGTGCCTTTGTGGAAGAGTCGGAAAACGGAAAATCAGTTAAGAAAAATGTCGAACCAAATTGAAGTGATCGATCTCGTCGATGATGAGATGGAGGTTGTCGTGAATATCGCCCATGACGACGAAGTGGAAGTTGGGGTAGACGAAGACGTTATTGATATCGCCGATGATGACGATGATGAGTTTAACCATGGGGCTAACTTGTCCAGACTTGCATGATCTCAAGTGTCGGCATCAAGGCTTGACGTTGCACTCCTTGTATATATTATCATTCAGAGATGAAAAACTAAAGCCCTGTACAATGGAAATGCATTTTTTTCTCCGGGTCACTGTCTTTCTTTTTTTCTTCTTCTTAGTCCTCCTTTTCTTCTTCTTAGTCCTTTCTTTTTCTTAGTCCTCTACGTGACTTCTTAAGAGACAACGTTACACACACACACACACACACACACACACACACACACACACACACACACACACACACACGCACGCACGCACGCACGCACGCCGACCTCCCCACGACCGTAGCGCCACCTTGGCTTCCCTACACGCACGCACGCACACACGCCGACCTCCCCACGACCGTAGCGCCACCTTGGCTTCCCTACACGCACGCACGCACGCACGCACACACGCCGACCTCCCCACGACCGTAGCGCCACCTCGGCTTCCCTACACGCACGCACGCACGCACACACGCCGACCTCCCCACGACCGTAGCGCCACCTCGGCTTCCCTACACGCACGCACGCACGCACACACGCCGACCTCAGCACGACCGCAGCGCCACCTTGGCTTTCCTACATGCATGCACGCACGCACATACACACAAAACACTCATCGACCCCCCCCCCCCCCCCCAGTCGCTGCACGGACCACATGACCCCCCCCCACATAGGCCTCTCTGTGACGTCATACGCGCCCGGCGACCTCCCCACGACGGTGGCGCCACCTTGGCTTCACCACTTTTGACACACCACCTCCCCTTGGGTTAGTACCGGCCTATTACAACTACTTCGGCCCGTTCAACAGTTATGGAAAGAACAAAGTTTTTAACGGTGCGTTGACCCCTTAAGAAGGCATTCCGCCCAATCGAGAAAATTTGTTTTGACTATTTTTACTGATTGAACTTTCATTAGAACCCATTTTTATTTCTACAAATCTTCGTTCATGCCGCACTTCAAGAGATTTTGAACGTTTACCTTTCGAGAGAGGGTCGGTTGGGTGGAGGGGGCGGGGAGTGGTATTCACGAATATGCAATCGCATCATCGAACAAACTTATATTGACGTGGATTTAACTCGGAATGGCAAAAGGGTAGCTGATTATTCGATGGTTTGTCTAAAAAATTAAAGGGCAGTTTCAACCCCTTAATTAAGAGATATGGGAAAACGAAAAAAATCCGTAGCCCCTCCTTGTTTAGCCATATATGTATGCAAATTTACATCCCAATCGGTTAACAATTCTCGGAGATCGGTATGAAAAAATTGTATTTTTGCAATAACCAATATGAAATTTGTTGTTATCTGCACCGTTCTCATTTCCAATGTATAGTATACGGAAAACTAAATGTTGTTGCAATTTGAAATTTTTTCATATCTCGTATCGTTAAAAAGTTATCGTCGAAAAACGAAAATCATCCCTATTTTCAAGGGTGCGTTTCACCCGTTTAATATTGGGTTCCGCAAATATAAAAAAATACGTACCGCCTATTTTTATCCGTTCTACAATCATGCCAAATTTTATCGAAATCGGAGGGGGATACCTCGCGACTTTTCCTTGTGAGTAGCAGTTGTAATGGTTTTTTGGAAAACGACGCCACTCCCATACACCATTGCACTCCCGATTTTTAGTCCCTTAAGAATTGGTTGTACTCATTTAGAAACCTTCGCGGGCATGCGCACAACATCTGTACAAAGTTTGAACTCGATCGGATGAACACATGCGCGAAAGCATAGAAGAAGAACGCACAAACATTCATTTTTATACATAAGAAGGTTTGTTAATTTCCTTTTTGAGAAATTGTACGAAGCTCATTCTGCGACGCCAAAGTCGAGGACATTGAAATCGCATCGCGCATTGGCTCCGTCGTGGGGGCGACCGGCTAAGATCCATGAATGTATTTTTTAGGAATATTAAATTACACTTCATTTTTAACTAACTAGCTTACATTTAATTTACAACCTTCTTTAAAACCGACATAACACTATCTTATCTATCTCTTTATCAAAATCAACTTATTACTAGTCTAGAATATTGGGCTATATTAAATATCGTAGACTATTAATAAGTTCATTTTGATCAAGAAATGGATATCCATATATGTATCGCCAATAAATAGATATCCATCCTATAGCACTTTTTAATAGCGTTTGGATATCGTGTTGTCAACTTTGTGGATGCCTTTTGGACAACTTTTAGATGCTTATGGCATCTTGGCATTCGTATGCCTTTAAGAGGTGAGATGCAGTCAGAATTTTCAAAAAATCGACTTTTTCAAACATTTTCTTGAAGTATGATGTTTCGAAAATATTCCCTGAAAGTTTCAAGTCAATCCGATAAATAGTTTCCGGGATATCCCACAATTAGTAAAGGGGCGTTGGGCCCCCATGGCAGGTAGCGGCTGACAAACGCGCAAACGATAATACCCGCGAAGGCAGAATCTTTCGAAGACAACAACAAATTAATATTTTGGAAGCTTCCACATCGGCAGAAGCCCTATTGTATGGGCCAGGAATTGACGATTCGATGTAAGTAATTTTTTAATTAGTATTTCCATATACAAATCAAGTGTAAAATTGGAAAACTCTTTCAGAAATTTTCAAAAATGTAGTACTCAAAAACTATGAACTTTAGCAAAATTTTATAAAGAATACTTTCGTTTTAAAATTGCCCAAAATGTTAAAAAAAGAAAATTCATCCCGAATAACTTTAATTTTTTGAAAAATTGTTCTAACAATTGGTTATAAACAATTAAATGCTCGACTTTTCGGCAAAAAAAAGTGATATTCGGATTCATCGGATCAAAATACATTAAAAAAAGTTTAGCTTCATCCATTGAGCTCAAAATTTTACGAACATATAATACCGTATCCATATCGAAAAACTTTAAACGCGTTTTTCTCGAAACTATGTTTTTCAAGCCGGGGACAACTATAATTCAAAAACTACTCGATGGATTTTGATCAAATTTGGTGTGCTTATTGATAGCATTAAAGACTAGTCCTTAATCGAAGGATTTTCATTTTTGTTGAAAATTTCTATTTTTTTAACAATAAACGAGCGATTTTTTGGTCGAAAATCGAATGTTATCTGTCGGAAGCCGCCATTTTGTTAATTTAAAAAAATCCTCGATTAAGGACTAGATTTTTTATTAAACTAATGATTTTTTTTGTTTTTTTTTTAATTTTTTATTTCAGATGATCTAGTAAAATGTTATGATGGTCACCTCAAAGCACTACATGCCGAAGGGGGTCCGACATATCGCCATCTTGTCGGACCCCCTTCGGCACGTAGTTATAAATAATCAACATTTGTTATAAATAATCAACATTTGTTATAAATAATCAACATTTGTTATAAATAATCAACATTTGTTGTTGAAAATTTGTACAAGTCAAGTTGAAATATAACATAAAAAGTCTGTGACATAAAAAGTCTGTGAAAGACTTTTGAAAACGAAACTGAATTACTATTAAAAAAAATATTGAAAATGCTCGTTTTTCACGCCTCTGACTGCATCTCACCCCTTAAGAGGATATCTTTCGGATATATCGATTTGATAACTTTACGCTAACGTACCGACAACCGATAAAAGTAAACCACTAATTGTCAGTTTGTCAACCATTCAAATTGCGATATAGTTAACTAATTAGATACAAATACGTTAGGCGCGAAGCGGTCATTAGTCATACTATTTGTAATTCGAAACGTTCATCTTTTTGGACAACCAAAGAGTTATCCATATCCATTTCGCGATATCTTTCGGACACCATATAGATCACATTTTGCTATCTGGGTAGTAGGCTGGGTAGTAGGCTGGGTACGAAAATCAGAAAACCTATTTGATTTAAATTAAATATTTCTTTGGCAGTGTATAGCGTATCTCATTTATGCCGACTAAGGCGCGTTACAGCGTGTTCCAAATATGCCGCCAAGGGAGCGTTACAGCATGCTCTAAATATATCAGACATTTGTCGATGCCTTGTGTAACGAATCTGCTATGTCATGATATAATCACGTACCTTGTTTTTTCCGGCAACGAAACGTCACAGTGTGACTCCAATGTGCCCTCACCTTGCCGGAATAACGTTCTCCAAATGTTCTGTCTCAATGCTGTGATAACCTGCCTCGTTTGTACTGGCAATCAAGCGCTACAGCGTGGTCTATTTATGACTCAAACATGCTGTAAACATCGATCCAAATTTAGAGCTTGCTGCATCAATACCTTCATTGAAGCAGGTTATTGTTGCATAATTTTGCTGCAAACTTGTTATCTTGGCATTGAACATTTATTTCGCCAAACCATGTACCGTATTGCAAATTTTCAGCCTAAATCGAAAGCAAAATACAACATAATGGTGGCACAGTGCGCAGCCCCATGTTGTGTCACATTCGGAAGGGATGAAAACGTGAAATTTGTGTTTCCCTCTTTGTAGCCTACGCCTAGCGCAATAGCTCGGAATGAGGGTAGAAAGGGGTTGGGAAGAGATGGAATTCTGGAATAGTGCGGCTTAAGAAATTATTCGTAGACTCATATTCTCTAGATTTAGAATTTATTGGAATTAATCAATCTGGTTAATTTGGTCAACTAGGGAAGACAAAGGTATGTACAAAAATAAATGTGTCAGGTTCGCTTACATTAATTGATGCGGAGTGCTTGAAACCAATAGTTTCGTGGTATAACTGAATGCACCTTTTCTGGGCCGACGTGACCCATGTCATCATGGTACCGTCGAAGGACAGCGCTCACCATCGACTCGGGGACGTAAAACAATACCTTGTCACCTTACGTCCGACATACAACCCCATTTATCATCTCAAACAGACTGTCTTCTGATTTCTCCAGGTTATCTTTGATTGCGGAAATATCAGCGTCTCTATTTTGACTTACAGCAAGGTATCGTTTTACGTCCCCGAATCGAGGATAACTCCATTGAGTTATCCTCAACAATGTGAACCAGGCTATGTTCGTGGCTTAAAGCATCGACATGCTTCATGCGACTTCCACTTCGATATTCGACTTGACAGTTAAAATTTTCCACTTCCAAAGCCCATCGGGCAATTCGGGGATTTACATCCCTTTTTCTAAGTGTCAAAGCGACAGAGTTACAATCTGTAACTACCATAAACTGTATACCGTACGAGTACACCATAAATCTGCTCAGGGCATAAACGGTCCCCAGTGTTTCTAACTCGAAGCTATGCATCTTGCACTCTACCTCAGAAGCGTGTTTAGAGAAGTACAGGGTGTATAAAAATTATGTCACCTCTCCGCCAGGTGATTCTCCGAGTCACGTTCGGCGCAGATCACCCCCCAACATGGACCTGCAAGATTGACCTTGACCCTAACACTCAAGGTCAAATTTTTTATTGGCTAGAAGAATTCTACTAAGTGAGACGAACAAAAGTCAAAAAGGAAGTATGGGTCGCAAATGAGCCCGTCACCCAGAAAATAAAAAATAAAATATTAAAAATTCGGACATATGAGTTTCCCGGATCGTGGATAGGAGAAACACAACAATAGCGAGTTAAGCACCAAAATAAAGCCCTCTATCACTTAGCCAGTGAATTCTATTATTCGAAAAAATAGAGCTCCACTGTTTTCCGACTCTCACCACGAGAAGGTGGACGGATAGGCACATGGTAAATGACAACAACTTTTGAGGCCACTGTTGTCACACCTTCAAGAGTCGTGTGTGCGTGCGTGCGTGCGTGTGCGCATGTAAGATCAGGTAGCGATCAGGTTTCCGTGGTTCGTCACTCCCAGGATATTTACTGACTCCAAACCCTCGCTGCCATCTTTTTCATTATCGCCTGGTCGATTTTATCGCGGGCCACGACGTTGGCGGTGGCGTCGAAGGTAAAGAACCGATCCGTTTATACTGATGGCTCGTAGCATACCGGCTTGTTCTCCCGTTTACACATGCCGACCTCCATTACGCAGACATGCTCGCAGCCTTTTCTCTAAATTGGTTCGAACTCTGGCCAAGAGTTGTTCGTTTCGTCTCAACTGAGCCATTCCATCATCTATCCGGCATCTCAGATCCACTGGCGTCCTGACCGCTCTGCCAGATCTATAAACGATGGCTTTTAGCGCACCTAAAGGATTTAAAGGATTAAGGTTTAATCCTTTAATTCCGCATTTAAAGGATTGAGGTCTGGAGAACGTGGTGGCCATAAATGTGGAGCAGGTTGACGGCGTATCCATCGCGTTCCAAAGGCTTCGTGAAGAAGAGCACGAACTTGCCGACCAAAATGTGGTGGGGTGTCATCGTGCATAAAGAAAAGGCCTTGGCGATTCTGCCGCGGAACAATTTCTCTTAAGCGATGGATTAAATCGCGTTGCAGAAAAACCAGATAATGTCGACTATTCAACCACGCTGGAAGATAGGCCGGACCAATGATGTCACCAACGATACCTGTCCAAACATTGACGCTGAATCGACCCAGGTGGACTCGTTGCATCATCACATGAGGGTTCCTGTCAGCCCACATGCGAAAATTTTACCTATTCACAATACCGGTGCTCGAGCAGCTCGCCTCGTCAGTAAACAGGACGTGCTCAAGAAATCGAGGGTCTCTTTGCAATTTCCGAAGCATCCAGCGGTAAAAATTCCAGCGAAATTGATTGTCCCCAGGGTGCAGTGCTTGGACATATTGCACATATGCGACCAACTGTCATATGCGCTACACCAACGCGAGCAGCTATACGGCGTAAGCCCATGACAGGAAACACCCGTGCAAGAGCAATAACACGCTCCTCGATCGTCCAATGGACTCGAGGACGACCTGCTCTCCGATGTCCAGCGCCCTAGATGGAAAACCTTTCCTGGTCACTAAAGCGCTCATCAAGATGATGAAATTCACGCCAATCTGGAATTGCACTAGGCCGTGGCCGTCCCCCATGGACTCACTAGAGCAGCCACTCTCCATAAATTTCGCGAGCTTGAACATAATTTCCATAATCCTGATCAATAGCGCGAATCTTAAGGCGTTGGTCTTGTCCATCTTGCAAACGATCACAATGGTGACGTCAGTATCGATCCATGGTCACACACGACACGACCAAGATAACACGACCAGACGATCAAACGACAAGCTAGACACGGCCAGCCAGTACCAGACGATAATACTAAGAGACACGACCAAACAGTTAAACAACCCAGACAGTCAGACACGATTGGACAGAGAGACAAAGACACGAATAAGCAGTCAGACACAATGCAACATAGAAACACGACCAAACTATTCAAATCTCCTGGCTGAGTGATGGAGGGCTTTATTTTGGTGCTTAACTCGCTATTGCTGTGTTTCTTCTATCCACGATCCGGGAAACTCATATTTCGGAATTTCTAATATTTTATTTTTTATTTTCTGGGTGACGGGCTCATTTGCGACTCATGGTTCCTTTCTGACTTTTGTTCCTATCATTTAGTAGAATTTTTCAAGCCAATCAAAAATTTGACCTCGAGTTTTGGAGTCACGGTCAATTTTGCGGATCCATGTTGAGGGGTGAGCTTCGCCGAATGTGACTCGGAGAATCACCTGGCGGAGTGGTGACACATCATTTTTATACACCCTCTACATCACTGGATGCAGTTTTCTATCAGTTTTGCGTTGGAACAGATCGCACCAAATCCGAGGGAGCTCGCGTCCGTGGGCAACTCCGTTTCGCCGCGAGGACTGTAATGGCAACAACTGGAATACTCATATGCACATTCTTTACCAGCTCATATAATGAAGCTACTATGAATGAAAAGCCCTCTACAAATTTGCTTAAATACGAGCACATGCCAAGAAATGAATGTACGCTACGGACATCTAAGGAATCGGAAATTTCGCAATAGCCGCTACTCCCTCGCTCGTGGGACTAATGCCTTTGGTAAGGCCGCTGCGCAAACAGGGCGGAACCATGCCCCTGACACTGCAGACCTTTCCCATGGTAAAAAAAGTGGTCACTCTCTGTCCCCAGCGTTGTCGCTCGAGTACCACGATATTATAAGTGGTTTTCGGTGGTGGCGTAGTCGTTCCAAATGTTGCCGCCAAAGCAAACGAGGCGTGAGAGGCGCTGGCTTCACATCCGTCCAGCGAACGAGAGTGTAACGTTGCGAGAGACCAGCCCTCTGACTCGGTAGATAAATGCTGTTCGCAAAATGTCGTAGCCGTACTGTGGCGCTAGTCGACGCGTGACAGGCATGCATATATGTGTATGTTGCGCCGGTGTTTCGAATATCTTACATGAATAAAAATCTATCGATATATTTGGAATGACTTTCCGTTCCAATGATTTACCATTTGAACATAATGAATAACGTCGCCATAACGAGAACAGGCGAAAGCCACGAAAGTATCGAATCGTTCAGCTGATCGAAGTATTTAGAGCCGAAGGCTGTAACACAACAGCCAACGCTATGCAGTGAAGATTTCAAGAACTAAAAAGCCGGGACAAAACGCGTTTTCGTTTATCGTATAGGAATAGTAGGCCAGTGTCAGGGGGCTGCGAGAGACAGAGCGTCGCGAGAGTCGAGCGAGATAGACGTGCGTGAGAGAAAGCGATAGAGTCGAGAGAGAGAGAGAGAGAGAGAGATGTCCGCGGCGCGGTCGGTCGGGACTCCGAAACGTGCGAACGAAAGTGATACGAATCGTGTACCATCGGAGTATTTGCGTTACGTAGATCATACCAAAACTGTCCGAATTTAGCTGCAATTGTGTACTTGCGTAATGGAGCGGTAATTTTTCGTAATCCATGTTCATTTAATTTATTTCTTCTCAAAAAATTTGTAAACCGCTCCATGTGGGCTTTAGAATAGATTTTCTCCCCTCGTGTCGGCGAATCCCAGTGCGGCCTGAACGTGAACCTGAAGGTATCAGGAAAGAGCACGCAGTTCACGCAGTTCACGCACTAGCGCAGTTCGTCTTCGGATGTGGGCACTTCTCCTTGTGATGACCTTTTTCATCGCAGGTCTCGCAAAGCGGGTCCGGGGTGGAACACGTCGCAGCTAGATGTCCAAATGCGAAGTACTTGAAGCACCGTGTCACGTTGAGGTACTCCGACACTCTGTGCGTGCTCCACTCTAGGAACACTCTGCCTCTTCTTATGACGTTGTCCAACGCTGCCGCTGGCGCCTCGACAATGCAGTTCCTCTTTTTTCTCTTGTTCTCGTGGGAGTGACGCATCACAACCTCTTTCTCCAGCTTTTCTATCTCCTCTGTACATGCAGTTTCGAAATTTTTCGATAATAGATCGGCTTTTATCTCCTCTTTGGTACTATTGGGCTCGACGCCGTAAATAACAAACGCCGGCCTGAGCTTCTTGGGCTCCTCCGCCCGGAGCTTAACTCCACCAAGATCAGACTTTTTAATCTGTTCGACATCCTCTTTGGAGGCGGTAGTGAAGGAAGTGTATGTGCGCGCGAATTGATCGAAAACCTCGAATATGTGTCGTTTACACGAGTGGCCAGAAGAATTCTTATTCGAGGCATCTCGCATGCATCTACGCGAAGGTGCGCGAGACTGGCTCCGCGGACAATCTCATAATATTAATTCGTGGCCGGCCTTTCGTGAAGCGTTCCGCGAAACGTTTATCGTGAGGGGCGACATGTCAGTGAGATGGGCGCGGATGAAAGCTCGCTCGCAAGGAAAGTCGGACCCGCTAGAGACGTATTTTCATTCCCAATCAAAGTTGTGCGAAGACTTGAACCTCACGTTCCGCAAGACAAAAGCCGAGATTCTTGTAGGAGTGTGGTCAAAAGAATTGGCAAGTGCGGTGATACGGGCCGCGTAATATTCGAGCAATGAGTTACTTCACGACTTGCAGTATTACGAAAAACTTTTGAATTAACGTGCGGACAGAATTCGCGCGTCTCTCGACGTGACCGGTGCCAGAGTACAGCCAACGACGGAGGCTACGCAGGTGAGGCCAAGAGAGACACGGCCAGTGTCAACGACGAGCGAAGCGTCTCATGAACAGCGACAGTAGAAGAGCTAGGCCGATTCTGGACCATGGGGCGGCATCTCAGGGGGGAGCGAAGCGGCGGGGTCCAGCGCGGGGAAGCCAAGTGCCTGGTGGGGGGCAGCGCGGGCACGTGACGTCATGCCAGGGATCTCTGTGAAGGGGGTAGCTATGTGGTCCGAACAGCGACTGTCGGGAGGGGGAAGCCGCCGTCGACGAGTGTTTTGTGGGGGCGGGGGTCAGGTAGTGGTGAGTGAACGTTGAAAACCCATAAATCTCCTAATTTATTATAGACATAAAAAAAGGTTAGCATCGATGCAGTGTTTTTCATTCTACACTATTTAGTCCGTGTGGAAATAAAACTCACACACACGATGTGTGCATGTAATGGCCATATATGGGTAGGACAATTTCGTTAATTTGAAGCGATACATGAAGGAGACGGCTTTTCAAAGCCGTTTATTTATGTGATGCAGGTGTGATGCGCTTGGTTTCGTTTCCGAAATCTTTAAAATGTTTGTATGCGTGTCCATTCCTGTCACGACTCTCGCCGACACCCGAGACAGGTCCTGACAAGTTGGGATTTCTCGGAAAAACTATAAACTTTAGAGATCCATCGTCAAAGGGTTTTTGACCCCAGATGGGCCACCGGATCACAGCTGCACTCGGGAAAAAAAATGTTTCGATGTATCGAGGACTCGTTTTCATTGCGAAATATAACTTCGAGATGTTCAGATGTGCGAGTATATACGCAGTGCATCCGGCTAAGCACCCCCTGGACGTGACCAAAAACGAGCTCGAACAGGTTCCAAAGGTTTTGCTCCTAAAATATCGGGGTGAATATGTTGGCTTATTGTGGGATCGTTTGCCAGAACATCATCGGAACGATAGTGAAGTGCTATCATATCTTCCATGCATGGAGCATTATACTACACCACAGATGAAAGATCACATCGATGGCCCCCCATCTCAACGTCGGAAATATGAAAAATGCTGTGGAAATTCTCCACGTATTTCTTCTTCAAACGTGTTTCAACCCGTTTTTTTTTTTTGGAGTGTGAAAAAATGTCGGGGGAAATTCTCCACATACGAGGTTCTTCAAAAGTGTTTGAACCTGTTTGTCATGATTGGAAAAGTGGGGAGAAGTTTGAAAATTTAAGTGGTTATGAGGGAGCTTATAATTTCGTAGTCCAAGCTCAGACTGCAGTATTCCACCGCGACATCAACATCTCTCCAAAAAGAAGGTTGAAAGTGCGGGGAAAATGGATTTCTCGAGTATCAACAAAGTCAGCCTGATGGCGGAATTCCTTCCAACGGAGAAGCTGTCAGAACTCCGCGTTCACTCGGATCATCGAATCTCCGACATGAGGGCCGTACAAACCAAGTTTGGGAAACGCTACCTCGCAGACATCGCGGATGAGTTCACTGTTTCGGCGCGACTTACCGGCGCGACTTGTGAAGGCCTTCGATGAAGATTTGGAAACGTTAGAGCGAATGCGGCAAGCGGCACGTGATCATCGTCTCTGGATGACATACAAAGGTGGAAAATACAACAGCATAGACTTTTTCCAAGTCTGAGAACACATGGTGGATAAATACGAAATTCGTTGGAACACCATCGTCGAACGGCTGTCTGCATCATGGAGAGTATGCTGCAACTGGCGCGTAATAGTCAATTCTACATGCAGTTGTGGAAAATACATCAGCGTCAAGTTCCATCGTCTTGGAGTATGGTGGAAAAGAGCAAATTCGTTGGGGCAGCATCGTTGAGTGGAACAGCCGTCCAGATCACAGTCGTCTCACCATCGTTTCGACGTTTTAAGTGTTTGACTATGTAAAAATCTATTTAAAGAAAAAAAACTGTTTTATCGAAATGCATGAGAAGGAGAAATGCAAAACAGTTTTCGCGTAGAATAAATGAAAAATACAAATGGTATATATTTTCATCGAAATCTTTTTTATTCATTTAAAAAAAATCCGTCGCTCACACAACGCTTCGTATACACTCAACCAGCTTTTCAGCGATTTTACATTATCATGGGCGCAGTTGTATTTCGTGTTGAAGGAATGATGGGGGCATTTGGAGTTTGTGATTTTCGGCAACTTCTGCAGCGATGGACAGTCCAGAGTCTCCAAGTCGATGACGTTTGTAGTAGGATCCGTGAATCTTGATAGCCATGCGCATTTCTCGAATCCCTTCGCATAGATGGTGGGGGCTCCTTGTAAAATTTCCCGAATTGACTTTCTAGCTACCTCGTGAGGTATGCCGCTGTGTTCCCATCGGATTCCATGGAAATTGAGCTCCAACCACTTGTTTGTAATTTTATACTTGGCCGGTAAAGAGTCCCATGCAAATGGTGCGTTGAAGGCGAGCATCAGCGGTTCAGCATCCTTGTCGTGGAGTTTGATGATGGACATCTCCTTGAGGACAAATTTGTTGATGGGGCTCTTGAAGCCCTGTACATCGACGATAAGCTCCATGTTGACTGACGTGGACGCGAATTATCGGCATGATTTTATACCAATTTTTTAACTCCACCGCTGATTGGATTGTACTCGACAATACGATCATGGAGGATCATGCAGTATGCTGAAGTTTGTGGCGGAATATTATTTTTCAATTCGAACTCAAGGCGCACGTCAACAGGGCCGGACTTGAGAGAATCGTTTTGCTTTGAGCAGTCATTGACAACGAGGGGGGCTTTTCCTAAAAATTCAATCCTGCTCAGCCATGGTTCGGCCTCTTTGTTGTAATAGGTCGGTTGAAAGTTTGCGTACATCTCGTAGAGTAGAGCATATTGATTTTGATCAATGTTCAAATTCAAATTTCCATATGGATAACATTGAGAGTTGAGGTAAAGTTTAACATCGCTCAGGTTACAATGATCAAAGTGGCTCGCATTTAGTTGTTTCTTATTTTTCCGTCCCGTCTGCAGCGCGAGTATGACATATCGTGGCTTCTCCAGCTGATTCGAGGTTTTCACAGACCACACGTGCTTGGAGGTGACAGGCAGCAATGGATATTCATACAGTTTCCATGTTCGGAAACTCATAGAGATTGGTGCGTCTTTGGCGAGAAACTTTAACAGCTGAATTTTTCGCTGATACGAGTCTGTTACATACGGTACGAGCCATTCTATTTTATGCAATACGAGTTTGTAGTCTTCGGGCGCTGTTTGTACAATGGCATTGTCGTCGGTCTTTGATCTCGTGAGAATCAACTCGTGCTTGGCATTTACGACAATTTTACGATAATCTTCAGCAAACCCGAGGAGCATGCTGAGCGGAATGCACACATCAAAGTTTCCCAATACATCTACAATCTGCTTGGTCTCGTCGACATCGAGCCATCCAGTGTTCTCGAGCATAGAACTTTTGGCCGGTGAGAGAGATGAATATCCCTTAATTACACTCGTTATACCAACATTCTTATTACGATCGATTTCTATGGCATTTAATTCATATCGCACTTCCTCAAACAAATGACAAATGGCATTGTTGACGAGACTTGTAGCAGCGGTCGGCGTCCCATCGCGCTTGGATAATTTCTCACATATGTGTAGGGAACTCTTGCTTGGCAGAATGGAGAGGTCTTGATGTTGGATGGCAATACGGATTTCATCGCTGTTATTGAAGGTTGAAGACGCATATGGCTGATGAGCATGAATCTCACAATGGATGATGGATTCATCAAAGACCACGGGTGTCTGAATGTTTACGATTTCTTCTTCCATTTCACGCAACAGATGCACAGAGCACAGACTAAATAATTTTTTACATGCTTTCGCCATGCACTTTGAGACCAAACTCTTCAAGAGTAGCACGTTTTGAGGTGTTAGCACCTTGGGCGCTGGCCGACGACTGATTGTTTTTATCCATGATGGTTTATTGTTATTGGAAGATCTATTGAAAACTATACCCATCACGACTTTAAATGCAGGCGTATGGTGATCACTTCACCGTGGAAATTTACCAAATCACCGTCCTGATCCACTATGCGAAGCTGTATCGCGTCAATCGTTCGGCTCGTGATTGGCAGATAAATTACGTGGGAGGGAACTTCAATGATCTTATAGCCCGGTGGTACAGATGGAAAAAATTCGTGAATTGTGTGTACTTTTTATCCGTTACTATAGGCGCGAGCGGTAATGTTGCACTCAACGCGTAAGGCGTTCCCTTTGAGAAGGGCTACAGGAAGGTCCGATTCGTGCCTTTTATTAGCTTCCAATTTGCGTGCGGTGAAGCCTAGTAGATGTACAATAGAGTCTTTCGGCTCAAAATTTACATCACTATCACACTCGATCTCACTGCGTAGCGTATTATTATTGGGTTTAATGCTGATTTTGATGTTTTTACGTAAGAGCTCTGCTTGTACGAACGTCTCAATATCCTCTATTTCATAACTGCCGGTAGGTATCGTCAACACCTCATCTCCCACGTAAAGTTTATCGTTCTCAACGTCGATATTGGGAATAGAGTTGAAGGTTAACAATTCCACGAGACCGAGAGTATAATTTTTGTGTGGCGAGAGTTCGATGGGGGGAAAGTATTGCGCCTCGAGTATGGACGATGAGCCCGATATGGTCAATGTTAAACTTTCGTCCATGATGCTGGTAAATTAACAACTGAATTCCCCACATCATTTTTCCCCTATATATAACGTATACTTGTCTTTGTGCTGCAATTGTCGACAAAGAAATTTGAGACACAAATGCCCACATTCAATCGTATCATATTCCTGATATCCCTTATAATTATAATTTACGCTACCAACACGAAAATATCCCATGAGTTCGGATGGTGGTGGAAGATTGCCGAAACTATCAAAGTACATGACTTTCCATCCAGTCTTTTTGTAAGCGACCCAGTGTGTTCCAGGACCGGCATTTTCATCCAAATTTACAATTGCTGCTTCACATTTGAGAGGTCCGCTCGCTGGCAATGTGTCGCGCATGTAAATTCAGCGAAAATGTGGAATCTTTACGATTTTTGCATATTTAAGTAGATCGCGGTCGGTGAGGAATCGGTGAGGTAGCGTAACTTCTAGTTTTTTGGCTTGATATGAAGGCCCAATCCCTGCTTATATGGTTTCAGATGTAGACCACGACCTAATGCAATTGCTTCAATTGTCCGATTATGATGCTTACTTTCATCCAATTCACGTTTAGCTGCTTGAGCAGCATTTACGGCTTTAGCTATACTAGCCGCACCACCCGACAAAGCACCCGTGCCGCTAAGACCAGCAAAAATGGGCACGAGGAAGAGCAATAAATCACCAATTTTATTGGGTACAGGTAGAACCCGAGGTGTGCGTACATTACCACCTTGCATCTGTACAGCTGCACAAGCACCCTTTAAAGCTGATTTAATAATCTTATGCGGATCATTACTTTGAATCATTGTCTTCTTTGCAGCGCCAATTATCTTTTTCAAACAAACGCCACCCTTACGGGCCTTCATTCTCATACCAAATTTTCTCTTTATCTCCATGATATTTGCCACACCCCAAGCACTGGCTTTTTCACCCATACTAGGGTCTCTCGCCGTAACACGTTGCCCAGCCTGTTCAGCCAACACTTTATCCGCCAAATGTCTCGCCTCAAGATTATCCGGATTTTTCGAATACGTAATATCGTGTTGTTTGCAAGCCATATCCAATGGGTTAATGCCCGGACTACCACCAGCAAGGCGCTTGACCAACTGTGTGCCTGGTCCACAATACTGATACCCAGGCAGATGTAGTTCAACGGGAGTTTGTTGATTAGGCGGTTGACTAAACCTTCACCGCTCTTGCCATGCACGATCATATCTAAAGATAATATGCGACTGATTGATAATCCCTATAAGAATCCTATTTATATGATTTCATCGTTAGTCGTGTGTGAGATGACGTGCAAGAAGCAAACTATCAGAGGTGGACTCCCCGTGATAAATTTCGACGAGTTTGTCGAAGATGGAGGGAGGAAGAAGAAACAAAAACGTCATGGGAATTTATTGCCAGATAGCATACGTGCACTGTTTTGCGGTCTATCGAATTGTGGGAAAACCAACGCTTTGCTCACTCTCATCATCCATCCGGATGGTTTGAGATTTGGGAACATTTACTTGTATTCCAAATCGTTGAAGCAGCCAAAGTATAAGTTGCTCGAACAATTACTCGAACCTGTGAGTGGAGTTGAATATCATCCATTCGAGGCGCATGAACTGGTGATAGCACCGAGTGATGCACGATCCAACTCTATATTCATCTTTGATGATATAGCATGCGAAAAGCAGGATAATGTTGGTGCCTTCTGTTCCATGGGAAGACACGAGAATGTTGACAGTTTTTATCTTTGTCAGACGTACACTCGTATCCCCAAACATCTCGTGAGAGATAATGCAAATTTCGTGGTGCTGTTCAAGCAGGACAATATGAATCTCAAACACGTCTACAACGATCATGTTAATACGGATATGACTTATACGTGCTTTAAAAACATGTGCGTGAAATGCTGGAATTCCGACAAGTATGCATTTGTCACGATTGATAAGGATAGCGACATTAACAAAGGTCGATATAGACAAGGTCTTGATTGTTTTCTCACCATTGATTGACTCATCGCTGGTAGATGAAGAGACAGTATTGCGCATGCCGTGGTAGTGACAACATGAAGAGCGAACAATTGTTGCGTGAAAAGGATGTATTGCGTGAAATTGCCAAGGCGAGCGATACAATCAGACGAAAGCATCGAATGATGAAAATTGGAAAAGACAGCGATGAGCAGAGAATGCAAGATATCTTTAAGCCTATCGTGAGACCATTGGAGAAATTGGTGTCATATAAAAACGGTGAGGTGGCGAAGGAGAAAATTAAGGATGAAAAAGTGAGTGATGATGTTGAAGAAGGAGATGCGTTAAATAGTGCGAAACATCAATTGAAGAACGAGGCGCAAGATTCCTTCAAGAGTGAAACCCAAGATTCGTTTAAATTAATATATGAAGATAATGATGATGACTCGCAAAATGTCGATGAATTGATCCGTGAATATACCCTGCTATTACAAACAAATAGAAAGGCAAACTTGGATGTATTATATGGTGTACGGAATCTCGCAAGCAACAAATGAATGATTGGTAATTCTCCGATAATTTTCGACTCTCAACATATTCGCGTGGGAGATGCAAGTTATGCGACAACTGTTGGATTAACAGAGCTGTTGTTTAAAAAAGTGCCCAATGTCGAAACTCTCGCACCGGACGATTTGAAAAACTATGAAAAGATAGTGATCTCGACGAATGCGCACAAAAAAATTTATAAGCCTAGTGAGGCTAAACGACGTAACACCAGCCACAAATTTAACACATACATTGCAAATATAGTTGATCATCATGTGGGACAGGGTATGCCAAGGTATCAGCTAGCTAGAAAAAACACAGAATCGGACTATATTTATTGGGACAATCCAAACGAGCTAGTAGATCGTCTTCGTTTACTCTTGGCATCACAAGCAGCCGGAAATTCGGCCCATGCGAATGAAATTATATCGATTATCGAGGAATTGCGTGAAGCTGAAATCATTTATTAAGTCGACATCGGAAAATTCACGCATTCTCATCATGAGTGTCGATGTGTTTGGACGTCATTTAAGTAGGAGTGTACTCCACAGTAAGCAAGGTCCTCCAGGTCGACCTGGGATTGGCTTTAGAAGTACCGCAGATGGTCATTATGGACTTGGGGCAGAAACGATTGTGTAACATTGCAAATCCGGAAGGAGAAGATGACGCAATCACTCTAAGTGCGTTACAAAAGAAATCTCGAACTATCATTAAGAACATACGCAAAGAAATGAATGAGAGTAGTCAGTTGTTGGTTCATGGACTTGAAGCTACGATACGGGACATTGCAAAGACTCTCGAGGCCGATATCAAAACTCTACAAGATTTGGTGATCCGTAATTCAAACGTCATTGCTGAATTGGATGCACGACTGAGTGGACTGGAAAATGAACGAAAAAACGAAGCGCTCTCGTGCTGGAGCTACATAAACCTGCTCGACGAAACTATCCGCGTCGCCATGTGGACATCCGTGGCTTGGACGAAACCTGGCAAGCCGACCTCGTCGATATGTCATCATACGCTCGTCAAAACTCCAACCACAAATTTCTCCGCACCGTCATCGATACCTTCTCGAAATTCACCTGGGCCGTGCCAATGCTGAGTAAGAATAGCAAAGATGCTGCAGCAGCAATGAAGTCGATCTTCGTTAAGAGACGCATACCGCAGAACTTACACGTTGATCGGGGAAAAGAATTCTACAATTGTAACTTTGAGGTCCTCATGAAAAAGTACAATATTCACATGTATTCAACATATAGCAACTTGAAGGCATCAATTTGCGAGCGTTTCAATCGTACATTGAAGAACAAGATGTGGATGCAATTCAGTCTTCGTGGTAATTATAAGTGGATCGATATTCTTGATAATCTAATTGCCGAGTACAACGATTCTGTACACCGCACCATTAAGATGAAGCCGAGAAATGTCAACGCGGAAAATGAGAAGCAATTACAGCAGATTTTCAATAAGCCTCCAATGTAAAGATCGCCGAAATTCGCCGTTGGTGATAAAGTGAGAATCAGCAAATTTAAGACTGTTCGAAAAGGGTTACACCCCAAACTGGACAACGGAAATATTTACAATATACCGTGTAAAAAAAAACTCATCCCGTGACATACCACTTGAAGGACCATAAAGATAAACCGATCGCCGGTGGTTTCTACGAACAAGAGCATCTCAGGGTCAAGCACCCCGATATCTAACTCATTGAACCGGTATTGAAGAAGCGCGGTAATCGAATGTTTGTAAAGTGGTTAGGTTTCGACAATAGCCACAATAGTTGGATAACTAAATCCGATTTGTAGTCGATAATAAAGAAAATGGAAAAATATGTATGTTTTATGATTCTTGACCTGCTGGTCGTCCCCGCATCCCTCCAAGGCCTCCGACCGACTCCACAGCAGGCTTGCTTCCCCCCTTCTCGCTGTCGCCCTGTTTCGTGGAACGTGAGGAGATGGATAGAGTTAATAAACAGATGTGATTGTAAAAAGTCCGCTTCTTTATTTACGGAAAATAATAAATCCATTCTTGCACAATTAAATATATACAACAAACATAACTTTAACATCGAGTGAACAAAATATATACATAATTTTCACGAGTTTTATACATCAATATTCACAAAAATATACACAATTTTACATCAAGGTTGTGGAAAAAAAAATTACAAAACTTTTCACGACGGTATTCTGTAATGCCCCCATGGTAGGGTATCAGAGGTCCCAGGTATGATATACCGCTTATCATCATGAGGACTTAGAGCGATTTTCGTCTCACGAATGGTGTAGACCTTGTGCAACTTCGATCGAATACACGTTTGACTACGCATCATTTCAATGTCCTCCTTCAAGCATCGGACATAATCGTCAAACGTGATTGTCCTAGCCACAACACTGCTCTTGACACCTTCAACTTTTTTAGTGTCCTTCTTACCCTCGACACGTGTCGCATATATTTCCGATCGAAGTCCAATGAACTCGGTCATAATTGCACCATTGCATTCGTCTTTCATGAGACCGGGTATCTTCTTGTCGCACTTCATGTCTGCATATACATCTTCGCTCTCAATGGCATATATGAGGCTATCTGTATCGGTATACATCACTTTACATTTATTCCGATACAATGGTACCATATACTCGTGATGAAATCCATACAAGCACGTTTTGGATATGTCGAGTATGCACATACCCACATATATCGGCTTGTTGAACTTCACCTCGAGATTGCGCAATTCTACGGCAACGAGGTTTTCGGAAAAAACGCTTCGGCTGTGGAAGTTTGGCTTGGCAATCATTGCCTCCGCGCCATACCTGCCCTCCCATTTTGTCAAAAGCTTTACATCTACATGATTGCGCACATTCTCCATCGTTTTGCCAAACACCGCATTATTCATCAATTTGAATACATTCTTTTCAAAATCGTTTTTGGCCAGCGTTCGAAACTGAGTATTTAACTCGATATATGAACGTAGCCATGGGGATTGTGTGAATTGCAATACCCTATGGATTTTCGTGAGGCAAAGTCCATGACGTAAACATTGTTGTAAATTTCTGTAGTGTATGATGTAGCGTTTTTTATCGCTGACGGTTTCTAGTAGCTTTGCCTGCTGCGTACCCGGTGGTTTTTCGTGTATTGGGTAAAACGGTAGGTCTTTATGCGCATCATGTAGAGATTGGGGATATTCCAAGTCGACTTCAAGGATGTAGCCTGTCGGTGAATCTAGCGCGATGGAAGATGGATTAAAATTGGACACGTCGTTGACCCATCGAAAATCTGCATATGGCAAGGGTTGACACATTGCCCATCCATACAAATTGTTGACGTCAAAATACATCAAGTATGATGATGCTTTCGATGGATCAAACGACTCCATGTACTTATGATTAGCGTGTGCATATCGGTTTGCGCATTGACTGAGACCACCGCGTATACCCCGCTCAACGAATAAGACCATGTCGATGTCAGTTAGTAATTCAAACTTGACATTCGAGTGTTTTAGCATTGCATCCCAGGTATACCCCGGCAATGTGTAGTAATATGCGGGATCTAGGCCATAGCTCTCAGTGCACGTATTTCGAAAGTTTTCGAAAATATCAGCTAATAACAAGACATCTGTCTTCAAGTACAAATCGCTATAGTCACCCAGCGTTCGAATGGAGAACCGCACCCAAACGTTCTCCGCATGTGCGTACTCGCTCTCCGATACTGTAGCATCTGTCAGGGAACTATAAAATGCGTCACGTGGTGGTAAGCAAGTGTCGTCCAACCTGCTCACGTTGTCAACATACTCATAAGGGAAGACCCCTTTTCGCGTCAACAAATTGAAATCGTCTGTGGAGAGATTTGGGAATTGCATGCGTAAAATTTTGAGTTTGTCCTCGGTCAAAAATGAGGCTAATTTGTCGAGACTGGTGTTGAGGAATTTGTATGAATCGATGAAGCGCAATTGCATCCTATGTTTTGAATCGTCTTTCATTTCAACATGCTTCGTAAAGGAGATTTATCTCTCCTTTGTAATTGGAAGCACATCGGTTCTTCCTTCGAACGCTGTGGCTACTTCCTTGATTATAAAATGCGCATCATAGCCGGATAAATTGTGGAAAACTACAGGAATGAAAAATGACTGTTTGTAATTCAAGTTGCAGTTGGAATGGGCAGGGCCTCTATAGCGTCCAGTCAGATGACAATGATCTCGAACGCGTACATCTTCTTGCGCAAATGGTTTCTTACATATGTGACATTGAGTCGCGGCTCGAAAACTAGCCCACTCACTCGGTGTTAAATATACCATTGGCACGTTGTCGCAGAACATTTATTTTATCCGCAGTGCTAGATTTTTTAGTTCTTCGACAAACCACGATACACATTCAGCACTGCGATGCGAGTGATATGAAGATAATGAATCGTCATACGAACAACGCACATAATATCCGATACTAAACACTTAATGGTGTTGATACATATATTTTGCTTGGGTCTCCTCATCGGTTTTTGCCAGCACACACTCCAAATCATCATACACAATGAAAGGATGTCGCTCTTTCCGGCTAAAGTTGCTGAACTGGAGCCACTTATTGGTGTCGTTTGGTAGTCGAATTGCACAGTCGTTTATCGCCCCACAATCGACCTCATGCGATTGCAATTTTTCCTCGGAACCGAAGTAGTGCGAACACCTGAAACAAAAAAAAGATTGTTTTGTTTAATTCGTCTAGCATATATAATTACCTATATATATATATATATATATATATATATATATATATATATATATATATGTATATATATATATATATATATATATATATATATATATATATATATATATATATATATATATATATATATATATATATATATATATATATATATATATATATTATGGTAACTACATACCGATCACAGATATATTTTTTATGTCCCTTTTTGCTCAGTTGCTTCGTCACGAGTCTCAACAGATTCTTGATCCATACGAAGTGCCCCACATTGTTATCCTCAGTATATTGCATGTACAGCAAATTGATGTGCTTATCCTTCTTGTGCTGAGTGACTCGTATTGGGACAATGTCCTTTTTGGTGGTGGTGGTATATACGTTGATCGATACAATGTTATTAAATTCAATTTTTTTTTATTTGATTGATCGTTACTGGGAATTCGATATCCTGGAGGTTCAGTACTGTCGAATAATGAGGGTAAGAAGATGGACGGTCACTGTGTTGTTCAGCTGGGTATAGAGCAGCGACAACTGCCCACGCGAAACGTGCATTACCGCTCGATTTGACGTTAACCACAGCCTTCTTCAACATTATTTCCCGCGGCATTGATATGGAGCACCCAGCACGTATCGGATTATACTTATTCACATTTATCGTGAGGTTAAGTATTATCTGCAGAGCCCAGCCACTATCACCTTCTTGAAATTCATCGAGTAAGGTTAAAGTGGGCTCAATAACACGCTGTTCATACCACTCGTTCAAATCGCTTGTGATAAATAGTTCGCCGTTTCGCGTGTTAACGCTTTTATTCGCATGTTAGTCACCACTTGCGAATTCACCATTAAACACTGTATTAATTTTAATGCTGTTGTGCTTGCCGATAATATTTTGCACATGATGAAGTACTAGGACGCAAGCATCATTTAGAAAGTGTTTCGGATCGATGTGACTGCGATTGATGATGGAATGCGATGCGATTTAGGATGGTTTTTACGAGAAATCCCAACTTGTCAGGACCTGTCTCGGGTGTCGGCGAGAGTCGTGACAGGAGTGGACACGCATACAAACATTTTAAAGATTTCGGAAACGAAACAAAGCGCATCACATCTGCATCACATAAATAAACGGCTTTGAAAAGCCGTCTCCTTCATGTATCGCTTCAAATTAACGAAATTTTCCTACCCAGATATGGCCACTACATGCACATATCGTGTGTGTGAGTTTTATTTTCTCACGGGCCAAATAGTGTAGAAAGAAAAACACTGCATCGATGCTAATCTTTTTTATGTCTATAATAAATTAGGAGATTTATGGGTTTTTAACGTTCACTCACCACTACCTGACCCCCGCCCCCACACAACACTCGTCGACGGCGGCTTCCCCCTCCCGACAGTCGCTGTTCGGACCACATGGCTACCCCCTCCACAGAGACCCCTGGCATGACGTCACGTCCCCGCGCTGCCCCCCCCCCTCCACCAGGCACTTGGTTTCCCCGCGCTGGACCCCGCCGCCCCGCGCCCCCCTGAGATGCCGCCTCATGGTCCAGAATCGTCCTAGCTCTTCTACTAGCGACTGTTTCAATTGCAATAAGGGAAGACACCTGTCACGCGACTGCCCTGAGCCATGTCGTGATTTCAAGTGCTTCTGGTGCGGGAAGTCCGGACACATCAGTCGGCGGTGTACCGAGGTTGCAGCACCAACCATCCTGACCATTGGAAGGCCTAGGATAGGGCGGCGCTAAAATATATGAAAGATGCGGTCATAAACGGTAAGAAATGTCCGGTATTTGTTGATCCAGGAAGCTCAGAGTGCACAGTCCGAGTCACGAAGGCGCTATCCGAGTCGTTCGTGATGGAGGTGTCACCTCAACCCTGGAGGGGCTTCGGTCCGCCCTGTTACATCATCATGAGCCCAGGTGTTGTACGAGCGTCGATCAGTATCAAAGGGGTGCAGGTCAGCGACGTCTCGCTACGGGTGGTGCCGGACAATACGCAGGCCATTAACCCAATTATCGGGCGTACTTTCACGGACCACCCGAGCGTGAATTTACATAAGGTGGGAAACATCTTGACCTTCGAGCATGCCAGAGCACCGAGCATCGCAGACGTCGACGACGAAGCAGCGGGTCCATCGGTGACGCAGGGATCCGTGCTGCCGCCCGATTCTATCGGCCTTGTGAACATGCTTAGCCCAGAGGAGTCGTACGCGCTACATTTACTGAATCTGGGGGCAGGAGAAAAAGAAGTCAACGCTGGCGATCGAAATATCATACGTGGAGACCTAGTACGCTTGCCGATGCGAGTGCAAGAGTTAGCGGAGGAACCAAGACCGACGAAGCAGTTCAATGTGGACCCGGAGCAACCGATCGAGGTGGTAGACAAGCTGTGCGAGCTCATCAACGAAGACCGAAATTGTGTGTCTACAGAACTGCACGATTTGGGATGTGCAGCTCAGGTAGAAATGAGTATACGAGAGAAAGCGGGTGCCGTGACCATTAAAGCGAAACTGTATCGTGTGACGGAATCGGAACGAGCTGGAATAGAGACAATTTTGAACGATTGGCAAGAAGCGGGTATTGTGAGAGACACCGAGTCTCCCTGCGCAAGCCTAGTATTGTTAGTTAAGAAAAGAAATGGCGAATCGCGTCGTTGCGTAGACTTCCGCAGATGAAATCGGCAAACGGAACGAGTTCACTTTCCGCCGCCAAACATCGATAATCATTGATCGCGTATTTGAAATATTAATCTGAATATGGTTTTAGATCTCGCTCGGAAATATTTGCAGAATGATGTGATACTATGTTACTTAAGAGGAAAGGTCGCGAGGTGTCCCCCTCCGATTTCGATTAAATTTGGCATGTTTGTAGAACAGATAAAAATAGGCGGTACGTATTTTTGTATATCTGCGGAACGCAATATTCAAGAGGTGAAATGCACGCTTGAAAATAGGGATGATTTTCGTTTTCCGTCGATAACTCTTTAACGATACGAGATATGAAAAAAATTCAAATTGCAACATTTCTTTCTCCGTATACTATACATTGGAAATGAGAACGATGCAGATAACAACAAATTTCATATTGTTTATTGCAAAAATGTAATTTTTTCATATCTATCTCCGAGAATTGTTAACGGATTAGGATGTAAGATTGCATACATATATGGATGAACAAGGAGGGGCTACTGATTTTTTCGGTTTCCGATATCTCTTAATTAAGGGGTTGAAACTGCCCTTTAAAAAAAAACTATCGAATAATCAGCTACCCATTTGCTATTAGAGGTTAAATCCACGTCAATATAAGTTTGTTCTATAATGCGGGTGCATATTCGTAAATTCCACTCCCCGCCCCCTTCACCCAACCGGCCCCTCTCGAAAGGAAAACGTTCAAAATTTCTTACGATGCGGCATGGACGAAGATTCGTAGAAATAAAAATGGGTTACAATGAAAGTTCAATCAGTAAAAATAGTCGGAACAAATTTTCTCGATTGGGCGGAATGCCGTCTTAAGGGTTCAATGCACAGTTAAAAACTTTGTTCTTTCCATATCTTTTGAACGGGCCGAGATACAAAAAAAGTTTAAAGGGAAGAAATGTTGTATTTTTCGACTACTAGCTGTTTATAATGATAATAGTGAATATAACAACAAATGTTAATTGTTAATTGCAATAATTCGTTACTGACTAATGGAAATCACTCTTCCGTTTTCCGCTGATACGGGCACAGAAATGGGTAAGGCTTTTGCAATTATCGATTAACTTTGTGCTTCGGAGAGCGACTGAATTACAATTGTATTTTTAAAAAAATTCCACGTTTTTGGGTTTCCGCTGCAACTCGTGACCGAAGTGATGCAAAACATTTTAGACAGCTTAAAACGCTGCATTTTGCTTGCAAATGCCAAACCAATGAACGAAAGTAAAACTTGGGGGAAAGAGTGACTACGGTGCAAAGAGCGGCTACCCTGAGATAATCTTGATAATTGATCTTGATCTTGATCACCTTATTATGGATTGATAACACGTTTAATAAGAGCGCGTGGTGTTATCTTTTGGTATTTATCAGCCCCCGTACGAATATGCGGGGGCTGATAAATTGCGTATATAAATTCAGCAACGCTCATTATTGGGACAGTTAACGATGAAGAAGCCAGTTGTACTTTTTGAATTCTAAATACAAAAAATGGACGTCAATCCCGTCAACATTATGAAACTTTAATCCATAGTGATAAGTGCTATGAATTTGTCTCCAACTCCAGTCACCGATCGGGAAAAACAGTTCAGTAAGGACCAGAAAACATAGTCATAGAAGCGATGGATCAACCTATGGAAATGGAATTCGAAACCGGTTTGGATTTTCTGTTACCAAACGAAATTCATGAAGCTGCCACAATAGAAGTAACCGTAGAGGAAATTGGCACGTACAACGATACCGAAATCCCGAAGTTGATGAAAATGTAGGTACGAAAGATGCAGAATAATTAAGTTACGAATACAAGGCAAGAGCTGTGGGTTACTGGAGATCCGAGACAGACGGGAATAGGAAAATATCAGCTGTTCAAACGAGATTCAGAAAATTGTAATCAGTGCGGCAGTTGAGCCGATGGGCCCATAGTATAAACAAGGGTGGCACGCACAAAGAAAAGTTAACAAAAATAGCTCACTACACGTTAAACAATTTCATTAATACTTTGGACAACAAGCTGCCTGTCCATGATATGGATCTTCGACGATGGGCCTTACGTGCATGGAAATTGTAGAAATGCCAGCCGTAGATATTAAGGCATGCGCTTCTTGGGTGAAAACATTTAAAAAACAACATCGAATTGTGTCAACCAAGATTACTAAATATGTAACAAAACAACAGTTATTAAATGCTGATACACTTCAGGACAAAGCTAAACAATTGATAGAAACGGTACAAGCCAACATGGCCAACGTTGGCGCAGAAAACACATTCTGATCAAAGTGGATTCAATTTAGAGCTACATACAGGCAAAAGAAGGGCAGAAATCAGTTGAGAAAGTAGTGCAATCGAAAACATCAACAACACACAATTATACTATCCAGACTTTGATTTCTGCAAGTGGCAAGCTTTTGGCACCTATGTTCATCGCTTTATACAAACCTACTGGCAAATTTGGTCCTCGAGTGGAACAAACTATGTTCAGAGCTGAAAATAATCTTCTATTGGCCTGAAGGTCATTTCGATGATAGAACATACAACAGAATTTTAATGGACCGATTTTCACATCGGATTCGTCTCAATCCTCAATTCTCAAAGGTCAATTTCTCTCTTCGAATCGACGTCTTTTACATCTCGGAACGAATCCGACTCCTCATGCAAGTGCTTCTGTTGTGGAATAATCCCTACAAACTGAGAACGCTGCGATGATCATTGGATTCGTTCACGATCATAGTCCACAGCAGCAGTAGTGGCCCAATGCCTATTTTTGTGTCGAGGGTGGTAAATGAAAAATAAAATCATTCCCTGGTAACGAATCCGAATACTCTGAAGGTCATTTAAAAAATGAAATACAAAACAGAATTTGAATACGCTGATTTTCAGATTGGATTCGTCTCGATCCGATAAAAAAAACGGTTGAAACAGGCGGATTTATGACCGTCGATTCTCAAGTGAATCTCTGTCGTCGAAGCGACGTCTTTGACATCTGGGAACGGATATGAGCCTGCATGCAAGTGTTTTTGTTGTGGAATAATCCCTGCAAACTGCGAACGCCGCGCTGACCATTGGATTCGTTCCCGTTCATAGTTCACAGCAGCACTAGTAGTCCAATGGCTATTGTCGTGTCGAGGGTGACAAATTAAAAAAAAAAAATGATTCCCTGGTAACGAATCCGAACACTCCGAAGGTTATTTAAAAAATGAAGAACAGAACAGAATTTGAAATCCAATAAAAAAAACGGTTGAAACAGGCGTTTTCATCAACGTCGAATCTCATGTGAATCTCACTTTGAATCGACATCTTTTACATTTGGAAACGAATCTGAGTCCGCATGAAAGAGTTTCTACCGTGAAATACACCCTACAAACTGAGAACGCCGCGCTGATCATAGGATTCGTTAACTTCATAATCCACAGCAGCAGTGGGAGCCCAATGGCCATTTTCGTGTTGAGGGTGGTAGATTAAAAAAAAAAATCGTTCCCTGGTACCGAATCCGAACGCTCTGACGGTTATTTCAATAATGAAATACAAAACAGAATTTGAATACGGCGTTTTTCAGATTGGATTCGTCTCGAACCGATAAAAAAGGTTGAAACAGGCGTTTTTATCAACGTTGAATCTCATGTGATTCTCTCTTCGAATCGACGTCTTTAACATATGAGCACGAATCTGAGTCCGCATGAAAGTGTTTCTATTGTGGAATACACCCTACAAACTGAGAACGCCGCACTGAAAATTGGATTCGTGCACGTGCATAGTCCACAGCAGCAGTAGTAGTCCTCAATGGCAATTTTCGTGCAGAGGGTGATACATTTTTTTAACTCACCCACTGTGAAGGAATCCGAACAATCTGAAGGTTATTTCGGTAATGAAACAAAAAACAGAATTTGAATAGACCGTTTTTCACAATGCATTCGTCCCAATCCGATAAAAAACGGTTGAAACAGGCGAATTTGTCAACGTCGAGTCTCATGTGAATCTTTTGAGTCTTTTACATCTGGGAACGAATCCGAGTCCGCATGCAAGTGTTTTTGTTGTGGACTAATCCCGACAAACTTAGAACGCCGCGAAGATCATTGGATGCGTTCACGTTCATAGTCCACATCAGCAGTAGAAGTCCAATGGCTATTTTCGTGAGTAGATACATACATACATAGGGAGACGGCGCCAGTGACGTCACAGGTGTTGTGTAGTGGGTATCCCGCGGTGGCGCGTGGTGGGGGTGTCTGACGGTCGCGGTTGCGTCGCTGTGGCACGTATGGGGAATTAGTGGTGGGGGAAGTCACCGGTGTCGGAGGAGTGGGGGGATTGGGCCCTTTTTCGGGAGCTCGTGGTTAAGTGGGGGTGGTTTCGAGCTGTGTGTGTGTGTGTGTGTGTGTGTGTGTGTGTGTGTGTGTGTGTGTGTGTGTGTGTGTGTGTGTGTGTGTGTGTGTGTGTGTGTGTGTGTGTGTGTGCACATGCAGATGTGAAAGTCGGCGTCTATCACACCTACTTGAAAAATAAACGAAGAAGAAATGTGAAATAAAGTCCTCACCCATAAAACTTATTTTATGCAGCTGTAGTAACAAAGAGGCGCGCTCTTCCAAAATGTCACTACATCCGGGTTTTGTTTTCATTTCAACAGGTAACACCGAGGTATGATATATGCAAAATATGCGAGATATATGCAAAGTACTCAATAATGCGTGGATGCCGCCGCACGATTTTTTGTGTAAAAACCCCCGATCTTTCACACTTATACTCCCTTTTAACTGGTCATTTCGTTTCCATGCCTTCCCACTATTCTTATAGTATTACAATATAAGAACACTATAGTGTGGAACTATAGTGCACTCCTAAGATAGAGGAAAAGTATGGGAAAAAGATTCCCGAATGCAAAGTACATCTACCACCGCAAGCTTCACATTACGAATCGAGCAGTCAGTTTTGCCGACATCACCTCTTGGACCTTCCGTTGTCAACTTACGTGAAAATAGCTGAGAAAATTCCACAATTTGAATAAAATCTGCGCGATCAAGCCGCACTTATAAATTCCGTGGAAGAGTATATCGTATGGGAGCAACAATGTGATCAGTGTATGGAGTCGTTGGAAACGAAAAGCCGAATTAATCGACCACGATTATCACTCGGAAATCCGCAATCGTTGGTAGCAGGAATCGCTCTCTTAGAAGGTTTGAAGAATATTCTACGCAGACGATTTTACATGCGGGTGCGGGAACAGTGGTCGTGGTTTGATCTGGCGAGAGATTGATACGGCGTTCGAAAATCGTGCCCTGACTGGCTGCGTCGTCAATAACAACCATTGAACCTCGTCATATTCTCGAAGACGCATGTGATATGATGCTTTCACATGTGCAAAACATTACCAGCAAACAATTAAGTGTAAAAGTGAATACAGTTTTCAATGGTGAATTTGAGGCAGGTGACAAACGCGCAAATGAAAGTATCAACACGAAAAACTTTGAACTTTTTACCACTTGCAATTTACGTGGGTGGTATACACAACGAGTTGTCGAACCTACTCTGGTATCTCTCGAATATTTTCAAAATCGTGATAGCGGATGGAGATTGTCGCGGATACTGGACATAACGTTAAATATCAACAAATACAATCCAATGCATGCCGGATGTCAACGTGTTTTGTCGCGGGGAATAATCCTGAAGGAAGCGGTGGAAAATGTAAAGTCAAAGGATAACGCATGTTTCGCGTGGGCAATGGTGGCTGCTCTTTATCCAGTGTAAACAAACGTGCATCGAGTAACTTCATATCCACACTATTCAACTGCACTGCAGCATCAGGGAATTGCTTTTCCAATGACTCTCAATCAAATAACGAAATTTGAATCGCAAAATAATGTTTCGTTTAATGTATTTACAATGCAAAAGAAAGGCATCGTCCCAATTCGAATATGCGCCCAAAAACTGGTTAATCACTTCAATTTATTGTACGTGGAGGATTCGTCGGACCACAGCGTGGGGCACTTTGTATGGATAAAACATTTATCCCGGCTCGGACAACGGCGGAAACGGACAAATGGCTAGCGTACGAAAACTTTCAACGAAAAGAGCGACTTCCATTTGTGATTTATGCGGATCTCGAGTGCGTTTTGGCAAATGTTGAC
Organism: Ophion ellenae; assembly: GCA_963210295.1. Classification (NCBI taxonomy): domain Eukaryota; kingdom Metazoa; phylum Arthropoda; class Insecta; order Hymenoptera; family Ichneumonidae; genus Ophion; species Ophion ellenae. The sequence goes on from OY723386.1 coordinate 25,959,071, forward strand.
AACAAAATTATACAGCAACAGCACGAAGTGTTTAGCGTAGCGTACAACGTGCATTGCTCGTATGACCATTCGTTATCGGGATTCTACTCACTGCGCGATGCCAATAGCATCCCATGGTTTGTTGAGAACCTTAAAAATTTAGCTCTGCGCATCAACGATATCCTATCGGATACTGTTCCCGTGGTACTTCTGACTCCGGATGAGCAGGCAAAATTTCGAAGCGCTGCTCAGTGCTATATATGTCAAAAACCATTTGCCGAAGACGACATACGTGTGCGTGATCATTGCTTTTTGACCGGACGTTATAAAGGTCCCGCCCATTCTAACTGCAATTTGAATTACCAGCGGTTTTTTTTCATTCCCGTATTTTTTCATAATTTGTCCGGCTATAGTGCACAGCTCATCATCGAGGAACTAGCCACAGCATTCGAGGGGAAAACCACTATGCTACCCATAACTAAAGGGGAATACATTTCTTTTACAAAAACATTTCGAACGGCAGACAAGTCACAATCGATTCAATTACGCTTCGTCGATGCATGCAAATTTCTCAATGCAAGTCTGGATGAAGTGGCCTCATTTTTGACAATGTACAAACTACAAATTTTACGTTCGCAATTTCGTGAAATAACGAGCGATAGTTTCATCCTATTAACTTGAAAGGGCGTCTTCCCCAATGAATATATCGATAGTGTAAACAGATTGAAAGACTATCACCTACCACCACGAGACGCATTCTACAGTACTTTGACTGGTGACATTGTAAGTGAGAACGAACACGCTCACGCCAAGAATGTATGGGAACGGTTTTCTATTCAAACGTTAGGTGAATATAGTGACTTGTATTTGGAGACCAAAGTTTTTTTGCTGGCTGACGTTTTTGAGAACTTTCGCATATGGATAGCTGTACAGGCTCGACCCCGCTTATTACTATACTCTCCCCGGCTATACATGGGATGCAATGTTGAAACATACATGCGTTAACTTCGAATTGTTTACCGACATTGACGAGGTATTATTTGTTGAACGGGGTATACGCGGTGGCCTGAGTCGGTGCTCAAACAGGTATGCGCGCGCCAATAACAAATAGATGGAATCATTCGATCCATCATGGTCCTCATCATACTTGATGTATTTCGATGTGAATAATTAGTATGAATGGGCAATGTGTCAGCCATTGCCCTATGTTGATTTTCAATGGGTCGATGAGTTGTCGACATTCGATTTATTATCTATCGCGCTAGATTCACAGACCGGTTACATTTTTGACGTCGACTTACAGTACCCGGAATGTCTACACGATGCACACACGGACTTACCGTTTTGTTCAACACATGGTAAACTACCTGGTGGACAATACGAAAAACTCCTTGCAACCGTGCACAACAAGGAACGGTATGTTATTTATTATCGCAATCTGCAGCAGTGTGTACGGCACGGTCTCAAAATCACAAAAATTCATAGAATACGCCAATTCTCCCAATCACCCTGGCTACGAACATATATCGAGCTGAACGCGCGGTTCCAATCACAAGCAAAGAATAATTTTGAAAACAAATCTCTATAAATTGATGAATAATGCGGTGTTTGGGAAATCAATAGAAAATGTGCGCAATCACGTAGACGTCAAGATTTTAACACGGTGGGCGGGCAGGTACGGTGCAGAGGCAATGATTGCAAGACCAAATTTTCATAGCCGGAGTGTTTTTTCAGAAAACCTTATTGCTGTCGAATTACGCAAGCTCGAGGTGAAATTCAATAATATGTGGGTGTGTGCATACTCGACATATCGAAGACATGCTTATATGATTTCCATCATGAGTACATGGTGCCTCTGTGCCTCTGTATAAAGAAAAATGTACAGTATTGTACACCGATAGGGATAGTCTAATATACAACATCGTTTCGATACGAGCGAGTACCCGGCGAGCAATGGGTATGATATACCGCTTGTCAACAAAAATGCTCCCGGACTTATGAAAGACGAAAATAATGGTCGGATAATGGCGGAATTTGGCGGGCTTAGAGCAAAAATGTATGCAGCGCGAGTTGATAGTAAAGACGTTACGAAGAAAGTGAAGCGCGATAAGAGTAACATCGGGTCGAGAAAGATCTCCTTCGAGGATTACACAAATGCTTATATGACCAGATCGAAATGACTGGTCAGCAAGCGTGCATGCGATCGATGTTGCATGAAGTGTAGACCACCAACGAGACAAAAATCACCTTACCACGACACACTGCACACGTACCCGGTATCACAACGGTACATGAGCGCCCAGGCACAAGCTCCTCGAGAGACAGGAGAACACACCGCTTCGCGTCTATGTAAAAGTTCACGGGGATGCCCCGAAAAGCCATAAGGGTATCGCACTTGCCCGTTGTGCGTATGAGTACACCGGTCGTTGATAAGTCAATAATTACGCGGCACACGAAAACCGTTTCGATCACGTCTATATGTACGGGATACATAATACTTTTTTAGAGAGAGAGAGAGAGAGAGAGAGAGAGAGAGAGAAGGACGGGCTCTGTTTCAAAGATGATGACGAAGTGCAGATCATACGCGGTGCAAAGAAGAAGAAAAACATCACAGAAGCGCAATGAACCTTGGAATGAACGATCGAACGAGCGCAACGAACGAACGAACGATCGAGCGAACGCAACGAACGAACGATCGAGCGAACGGGCGCAACGGGTTACCGAACGAAAGATCGAGCGAACGAACGTGCGATCGCATTGACCGATCGAACGAACCAACGAACGCAAGGTTCTTTTCCATGTCAAACAGCAGGGATTGCGCAAAGAAATTTTGTTTGTCGATATATGGTTTCTTTAACGAACATAGAGCGTTTTGTCGTGAAAATCAACACCACTACTTTGGACTGAGTTGTTCGTTCGTTCGTAACAAACGAAAGATCAAACGAGGGTAATGAACGATGAAACGAACGATCGAACGATCGAACGATCGAGTGAGCGGAACGAACGAATGACCCAAAGAGAACACCGATTTTGATTTCGATTCCTTTAATGTCGATTTTGATATTTTTTTTACGATATTTTATTACGATAGCCGTTTTTTATTTCGTTTTTCATTTTTCAACTTTTCATTTCAACTTTTATTTTCGAAAAGGATATAGATTGAGAACATTCATTTGAATTTTCATTTCAATGACGATTTCGATTTTTGAATTTTTATTTCAATGTCAATTTCTATATCTAGCTTTTTAATTCTATTTTGAATTCGTTTCATAAAAATGAACGAACGAACGCACCGAAGGATAGAACGATCGCAACGAACGAATAAACGAACGAGTGAATGAACACAAGCTTCTTTTGCATATGAAAATGCAGTGATTGAACGAAGGAATTAGACAAAGAAATATCGAACAAGCGAACGTTGGAACGAACGATCGAATGAGCGCTACGAACGAACGATCGAGCGAACGCAACGAACGCACGAGCGATTAAACGACCGATCGAGCGAACGGACGCAACGGGTTAACGAACGAAAGATCGAGCAAACGCATCGAACGAACGAACGCATTGAACGATCGAACGAACCAACGAACACAAGGTTCTTTTACATATCAAACAGCAGTGATTACGCGAAGAATTTTATTTTCCATTGTTCGAGCACCCCGATAATTTATTCTCTGCGATCTTCGTGAGGAAAGCAGTGACTGCGAGTGTATGATGAGTCTGTTCTCCAGTGAAGCGATTAACATTCAACTCGTCAAGCGCGAATGAAGATCGAACGAGCGCAACGAACGAACGATCGAGCGAATGCAACGAACGAACGATCGACCGAACGCAACGAACGAACGATCGAGCGAACGGGCGCAACGGATTAACGAACGAAAGATCGAGCGAATGTGTGAACGCATTGAACGATCGAACGAACCAACAAACACAAGGTTCTTTTACATATCAAACAGCAGAGATTACGCGAAGAATTTTATTTTCCATTGTTCGAGCACCGCGATAATTTATTCTCTGCGATGATGGTGAGGAAAGCAGTGACTGCGACTGTATGATGAGTCGGTTCTCCAGTGAAGCGATTAACATTCGACTCGTCAAGCGCGAATGAACGATCAAACGAGCGCAACGAACGAACGAACGATCGAGCGAACGCAACGAACGAACGATCGAGCGAACGGGCGCAACGGGTTAACGAACGAAAGATCGAGCGAACGCATCGAACGAATGAACGTGCGAACGCATTGAACGATCAAACGAACCAACGACCGCAAGGTTTTTTTCATGTCAAAGAGCAGGGATTGCGCAAAGAAATTTTGTTTTTCGATATATGGTTTTTTCAACGAACATAGAGAGTTTTGTCCCGAAAATCAACACTACTACTTTGGACTGAGGTGTTGGTTCGTTCGTAACAAACGAAAGATCAAACGAGGGTAATGAACGATGAAACGAGCGATCTAACGAGCGCAACGAACGAACGATCGAGTGAACGGAACGAACGATCGAACGGACGCAACGGGTTAACGAAAGATCGAGCGAACGCATCAAACGAACGAACGTGTGAACGCATTGAACGATCGAACGAACCAACGAACACAAGGTTCTTTTACATATCAAACAGCAGGGATTACGCGAATAATTTTTTTTTCGATGCATGGTTGTTCAACGAACACCGCAGTTCTAAGTAGTGGTATCGATTGTCAGGGATACACATGTTCGTTGAAAAACCATGCATCGAAAAAAAAATTATTTGCGTAATCCCTGCTGTTCGTTCGTTCGTTGGTTCGTTCGATCGTTCAATGCGTTCGTTCGTTCGATGCGTTCGCTCGATCTTTCGTTCGTTAACCCGTTGCGTCCGTTCGATTGTTCGTTCGTGCGTTCGTTGCGTTCGCTCGATCGTTCGTTCGTAGCGCTCATTCGATCGTTCGTTCCAACGTTCGCTTGTTCGATCTTTCGTTGTCTAATTCCTTCGTTCAATTACTGCATTTTCATATGCAAAAGAAGCTCGTGTTCATTCACTCGTTCGTTTATTCATTCGTTGCGATCGTTCTATCCTTCGGTGCGTTCGTTCGTTCATTTTTATGAAACGAATTCAAAATAGAATTAAAAAACTAGATATAGAAATTGACATTGACATAAAAATTCAAAAATCGAAATCGTCATTCAAATGAAAATTCAAATGAATGTTCTCAAGCTATATCCTTTTCGAAAATAAAAGTTGAAATGAAAAGTTGAAAAATGAGAATCGAAATAAAAAAGGCTATCGTAATAAAATATCGTAAAAAAAAAATCAAAATCGACATTAAAGGAATCGAAATCGAAATCGGTGTTCTCTTTTGGTCATTCGTTCGTTCCGTTCACTCGATCGTTCGATCGTTCGATCGTTCGATCGTTCGTTTCATCGTTCATTACCCTCGTTTGATCTTTCGTTTGTTACGAACGAGCGAACAACTCAGTCCAAAGTAGTGGTAGTGATTTTCAGGACAAAACGCTCTATGTTCGTTAAAGAAACCATATATCGACAAACAAAATTTCTTTGCGCAATCCCTGCTGTTTGCCATGGAAAAGAACCTTGCGTTCGTTGGTTCGTTCGATCGTTCAATGCGATCGCACGTTCGTTCGTTAGATGCGTTCGCTCGTTCGTTCGCTCGATCTTTCGTTCGGTAACCCGTTGCGCCCGTTCGCTCGATCGTTCGTTCGTTCGTTGCGCTCGTTCGATCGTTCATTCCAAGGTTTATTGCGCTTCTGTGATGTTTTTCTTCTTCTTTGCACCGCGTACGATCTGCAGTTCGTCATCATCGTTGAAACAGAACCCGTCCTCTTTCTCTCTCTCTCTCTCTCTCTCTCTCTCTCTCTCTCTCTCTCTCTCTCTCTCTCTCTCGAAACGGTTTTCGTGTGCCGCGTAATTAGTGACTTATCAACGACCCGTGTACGCATACGCACAACGGGCAAGTGCGATACCCTTATGGCTTTTCGGGGCATCCCCGAGAACTTTTACATCGACGCGAAGCGGTGTGTTCTCCTGTCTCTCGAGGAGCTGGTGCCTGGGCGCTCATGTACCGTTGTGATACCGGGTACGTGTGCAGTGTGTCGTGGTAAGGTGATTTTTGTCTCGTTGGTGGTCTACACTTCATGCAACATCGATCGCATGCACGCTTGCTGACCAGTCATTTCGATCTAGTCATATAAGCATTTGTGTAATCCTCGAAGGAGATCTTTCTCGACCCGATGTTACTCTTATCGCGCTTCACTTTCTTCGTAACGTCTTTACTATCAACTCGCACTGCATACATTTTTGCTCGAAGCCCGTCAAATTCCGCATTATCCGACCATTATTTTCGTCTTTCATAAGTCCGGGAGCATTTTGTTGAGAAGCGGTATATCATACCCATTGCTCGCCGGGTACTCGCTCGTATCGAAACGATGGATATTACGCTTCGTGTAGTCATACACATCCTCACACTCAATGTTGTATATTAGACTATCCGTATCGGTGTACAATACTGTACATTTTTCTTTATACAGAGGCACCATGTACTCATGATGGAAATCATATAAGCATGTCTTCGATATGTCGAGTATGCACACACCCACATATTATTGAATTTCACCTCGAGCTTCCGTAATTCGACAGCAATAAGGTTTTCTGAAAAAACACTCCGGCTATGAAAATTTGGTCTTGCAATCATTGCCTCTGCACCGTACCTGCCCTCCCACCGTGTTGAAATCTTGACGTCTACGTGATTGCGCACATTTTCTATTGATTTCCCAAACACCGCATTATTCATCAATTTATAGAGATTTGTTTTCGAAATTATTCTTTGCTTGTGTTTGGAACTGCGCGTTCAGCTCGATATATGTTCGTAGCCAGAGTGATTGGGAGAATTGGAGTATTCTATGAATTTTTGTGATTTTGAGACCGTGCCGTACACACTGCTGCAGTTTTTGATAATAAATAACCTACCGTTCCTTGTTGTGCACAGTTGCAAGGAGTTTTTCGTATTGTCCACCAGGTAGTTTACCATGTGTTGAACAAAACGGTAAGTCCGTGTGTGCATCGTGTAGACATTCCGGGTACTCTAAGTCGACGTCAAAAATGTAACCGGTCTGTGAATCTTGCGCGATAGATAATAAATCGAATGTCGACAACTCATCGACCCATCGAAAATCAGCATAGGGCAATGGCTCACACATTGACCATCCATACTAATTATTCACATCGAAATACATCAAGTATGATGAGGACCATGATGGATCGAATGATTCCATCTATTTGTTATTGGCGCGCGCATACCTGTTTGTGCACCGACTCAGGCCACCGCGTATACCCCGTTCAACAAATAATACCTCGTCAATGTCGGTGAACAATTTGAAGTTAACGCATGTATGTTTCAACATTGCATCCCATGTATAGCCGGGGAGAGTATAGTAATAAGCGGGGTCGAGCCTGTACAGCTATCCATATGCGAAAGTTCTCAAAAACGTCAGCCAGCATAAAAACTTCGGTCTCCAAATACAAGTCACTATATTCACCTAACGTTTGAATAGAAAACCGTTCCCATACATTCTTGGCGTGAGCGTATTCGTACTCACTTACAATGTCACCAGTCAAAGTGCTGTAGAATGCGTCTCGTGGTGGTAGGTGATAGTCTTTCAATCTGTTTACACTATCGATATATTCATTGGGGAAGACGCCCTTTCAAGTTAATAGGATGAAACTATCGCTCGTTATTTCACGAAATTGCGAACGTAAAATTTGTAGTTTGTACATTGTCAAAAATGAGGCCACTTCATCCAGACTTGCATTGAGAAATTTGCATGCATCGACGAAGCGTAATTGAATCGAATGTGACTTGTCTGCCGTTCGAAATGTTTTTGTAAAAAAAATGTATTCCCCTTTAGTTATGGGTAGCATAGTGGTTTTCTCCTCGAATGCTGTGGGTAGTTCCTCGATGATGAGCTGTGCACCATAGCCGGACGAATTATGAAAAAATACGGGAATGAAAAAATACCGCTGGTAATTGAAATGGCAGTTAGAATGGGCGGGACCTTTCAACGTCCGGTCAAAAAGCAATGCAAAGCAAACATTTGCCAAAACGCACTCGAGATCCGCATAAATCACAAATGGAAGTCGCCCTTTTCGTTGAAAGTTTTCGTACGCTAGCCATTTGTCCGTTTCCGCCGTTGTCCGAGCCGGGATAAATGTTTTATCCATACAAAGTGTCCCACGCTGTGGTCCGACGAATCATCCACGTACAATAAATTGAAGTGATTAACCAGTTTTTGGGCGCATATTCGAATTGGGACGATGCCTTTCTTTTTCATTGTAAATACATTAAACGAAACATTATTTTGCGATTCAAATTTCGGTATTTGATTGAGAGTCATTGGAAAAGCAATTCCCTGAAGCTGCAGTGCAGTTGAATAGTGTGGATATGAAGTTACTCGATGCACGTTTGTTTACACTGGATAAAGAGCAGCCACCATTGCCCACGCGAAACATGCGTTATCCTTTGACTTTACATTTTCCACCGCTTCCTTCAGGATTATTCCCCGCGACAAAACACTTTGACATCCGGCATGCATTGGATTGTATTTGTTGATATTTAACGTTATGTCCAGTATCCGCGACAATCTCCATCCGCTATCACGATTTTGAAAATATTCGAGAGATACCAGAGTAGGTTCGACAACTCGTTGTGCATACCACCCACGTAAATTGCAAGTGGTAAAAAGTTCTAAGTTTTTCGTGTTGATACTTTTATTTGCGCGTTTGTCACCTGATTCGTAGTGTGAAGCCTGCGGTGGTAGATGTACTTTGCATTCGGGAATCTTTTTCCCATACTTTTCCTCTATCTTAGGAGTGCCACACTATAGTGTTCTTTTATTGTAATACTATAAGAATAGTGGGAAGGCATGGAAACGAAATGAACCAGTTAAAAGGGAGTATAAGTTTGAAAGATCGGGGGTTTTTACACAAAAAATCGTGCGGCGGCATCCACGCATTATTGAGTACTTTGCATATATCTCGCATATTTTGCATATATCATACCTCGGTGTTACCTGTGGAAATGAAAACAAAAGCCGGATGTAGTGACATTTTGGAAGAGCGCGCCTCTTTGTTACTATAGCTGCATAAAATAAGTTTTATGGGTGAGGACTTTATTTCACATTTCTTCTTCGTTTATTTTTTAAGTAGGTGTGATAGACGCCGACTTTCACATCTGCATGTGCACACACACACACACACACACACACACACACACACACACACACACACACACACACACACACGCACGCACGCACGCACGCGCACGCACACACACACACACACACACACACACACACAATGTATGAACGGACAAAATGTTGAATAAAAACTTTGATCCATGTATTCACGTAAATCATCGCGTTTTTTCTTTACCCGAAGCTCGCTATCCCCACGGTGTAAGACCTTCCTCCCTCATACGATCCGCGCGGCGGAGCCCCCCCACCCGCTTGCTCTAGCGGTAAACAGGTCCTCGATATATGCAGAAGACACCACCACTCCGTCTATTCGGAAAAGCAGCTCGAAACCACCCCCACTTAACCACGAGCTCCCGACAAAGGGCCCAATCCCCCCCAACCCTCCGACACCGCTGACTCCCCCCACCACTAATTCCCCATACGTGCCACAGCGACGCAACCGCGACCACCAGACACCCCCACCACGCGCCACCGCGGGATACCCACTACACAACACCTGTGACGTCACTGGCGCCGTCTCCCTATGTATGTATGTATCTACTTTCGTGTCGAGGGTGGTAAAAAAAATCATTCCCTCGTAACGAATCCGAACACCTGAAGGGTATTTCAAAAATGAAATACAAAACAGAACTTGAATGCGCTGTGTTTCAGATTGGATTCGTCTCGATCCGATAAAAAATGGTTGAAACAGGCGTATTTATCAACGTCGAATATCATGTGAATCTCTCGTCAAATCGATGTCTCTCACATCTGGGACCGTATCCGAGTCCGCATGAAAGTGTTTCTATTGTGGAATACACCCTACAAACTAAGAACGCCGCGCTGCACATTGAATTTATTTACGTGTATAGTCCACAGCAGCAGCAGTGGCCCTCAGCGGCTATTTTCGTGCTGAGGGTGATCGTTTTTAAAAATCACCCACTGGAAACGAATCCGAATTATCAGATGGTTATTTCGATAGTAAAACACAAAACAGAATTTGAATGCATCGTTTTTCGTATTGGATTCGTCCCGATCCGACAAAAAACGGTCGAAACAGGCGTACTCATCAACGTCGAATCTCGAGTGAATCTCTCTCTTCTCAAGTGAATCTCTGTCGTCGAAGCGACGTTTTGACATTTGGGAACGAATCCGAGTTTGCATGCAAGTGTTTCTATTGTGGACTAAGCCCTACAAACTGAGAACGCCGCGCAGATAACTGAATTCGTTTACATTTATAGTTCACAGCAGCGGTGGAAGTTCAATGCCCATTTTCGTGTCGAGGGTGGTAAATTCGGAAAAAAACCATTCCCTCGTAACGAATCCGAACACTCTGAAGGTTACTTCAAAAGTGAAATACAACCCAGAATTTGAATAGGCCCTTTTTCAGATTGGATTCGTCTCTATCCCATAAAAAAACGATTAAAACAGGCGTACTTATCAACATCGAATCTCGAGTGAATATTTCTCATTGAATCGACGTTTTTGACATCTGGGAACGAATCCGAGTCCGCATGCAAGTGTTTCTGTTGTGGACTAATTCCTACAAGCTAAGATCGCCGCGCTGAACATTTGAATCGTTCACGTTCATAGCCCACAGCAGTAGTAGTAGTCCATTGGCTACTTTCGTGTCGAGGGCGGTAAATTACAAAAAAATCTCTGATAACGAATCCGAACAATCTGAAGGTTATTTTAAAAACGAAATAGAAAACGAAATTTAATAGACCGTTTTCCATATTGGATTCGTCACGATCCGTTAAAATACGTTCGAAACAGGGATCCTTATCAACTTCGAATCTCATGTGAATCTCTCTCTTCGAATCGACGTCTTTTACATCTGAGAACGAATCCGAGTCCGCATGGAAGTGTTTCTGTTGTGGAATAATCGCTACAAACTGAGAACGCTGCGCTGAACATTGGAATCGTTCACGTTTATAGTTTACAGCAGCAGTAGTAGTACTGAATGCAATTTTCGTGTCGAGGGTGATAAGTTAAAAAAATAATTCCCTGGTAACAAATCCGAACACTCCGACGGTTATTTTAAAAATGAAATACAATACAGAATTTGACTAGGCCGTCTTTCAGATTGGATTCGTCTCGATCCGATTAAAGCCGGTTGAAACTGGCGTATTTATCAACGTCGAATCTCATGTGAGTCTCTCTTCGAAGCGATGTCTTTCACATCTGGGAACGAATGCGAATCCGCATGGAATTGTTTCCATTGTGGAATACAACCTACAAACTGAGAACGCCGAGCTGAACATTGGATTCGTTCATGTGCATAGTCCACAGCAGCAGTAGTAGTCCACAATAGCTATTTTCGTGCTGAGGGTGATACATTTTTAAATACAACCATTGGCAACGAATCCGAATAATCTGAAGGTTGTATCGATAATAAAACACAAAACAGAATTTGAATGGACCGTTGTTCATATTGGATTCGTCCCGATCCGATAAACAACGTTCAAACAGCTGTATTTATCAACGTCGAATCTCATGTGAATCTCTCTTCGAATCGATGTCTTGTACATCTGGGAACAAATTCGAGTGCGCATCAAAGTGTTTCTATTATGCAATACACCCTACAAACTGAGAACGCCGCGCTGAACATTGGATTCGTTCACGTGCATAGTCAACAGCGGCAGTAGTAGTCCTCAATGGCTATTTTCGTGCCAAGGCCGATACATTTTTTTAAATCACCCGCTGGGAACGAACCCGAATAATCTGAAGCTTATTTCGATAATAAAACACAAAAGAGTATTTGAATAGACCGTTTTTCATGTTCGATTCGCCTCGATCCGATAAAAAACGGTTGAAACAGGCGTATTTATCATCGTCGAATCTCACGTGAATCTCTCTTCGAATCGTCGTCTTTTACATCTGGGAACGAATCCGAGTCCACATGCTAGTGTTTCTATTGTCACCTAATCCCTACGAGCTGAGATCGCCGCGCTGAACAGTGGATTCGCTCACGTTCATAGCCCACAGCAGCAGTAGTAGTCCATTGGCTATTTTCGTGTCGAGGGTGGTAAATTTAAAAAAAAATTATTCTCTGGTAACAAATCCGAACACTGAGACGGTTATTCCGATAATAAGACACAAAACAGAATTTGAATGGCCCGTTTTTCATATTGGATTTGTTTCGATCCGACAAAAAAAGGTCGAAACACGTGTATTTATCAACATTGAATCTCATGTGGTTCTCTCTTCGAGTTGATGTCTTTTACATCTGGGAACGAATCCGAGTCCGCATGCAAGTGTTTCTGTTGTGGAATAATCAATACAAACTGAGAATGCCGCGCTGATCATTGGTTTCGTTCACGTTCATAGTTGACAGCAGCAGTAGTAGTCCAATGTCTATTTTCGTGTCGAAGGGTGGTAAATTAAAAAAAAAATGATTCTTTGGAACCGAATCCGAACGCCCTGAAGGTTATTTAAAAAATGAAACACAACACAGAATTTGAATGCACCGTTTTTCATGTTAGATTCGTCTGGATCTGATAAAAAACGGTTGAAACGGGCGTCTTTATCAACGTCTCTCTATCACTTATCTCTCTTCGAATCGACGTATTTTCAACTGGGAATTAATTTCCGTCCGAATGCGAGTGCTTCCGTCGTGGAATAATATCTACGATTCGAAATAGTCGCGCTGAGCAATGGATTCGTTCCTTTGCATAGCCCACTGCAGCAGTAGTAGTAGTAGTAAATCATTCATTGGGAATTCGAATACTCTGCAGGTTATTTCCATATTCAAACACAAAACATAGTTTGAATATGTCGTTTTGCATATTGGATTCGTCTCGATTTGATAAGCGACGGTTAAAATAGGCGTAGTTATCAACGTTTGAATAATCAACATCGAATTTCCTGTGAAATTCTGTTTAATTCAATTTTTTCTACAGCTCGGAATTAATCAGAACCCGAGCGAAATTGTATCTGATTTCGAATAAACTCTACAATCTGAACACGTCGCGCTGAATATTGGATTCGTTCATCTTTATCTTCATTTTTTAAAACTCACCTGCCTCGATATGAAAATAGCGATTGAAAACCACTACTGCTCAATATGGCAGATCGATCGCTGATGCTTCATCATTCGATCTCTCTCACGCATAGCTAATTTCAAGCCATTGCTTATAACAATCAGCGCTATTAAGTAGAGGTTTCAGTAACCATTCTGTTCCTCGACTTTGTGGTCACTTTTTCCATACCCCTTCCATTGGAGTTCGGACTTCTTTATGTAGTTCTTATGTAACTCGCAATCAACGACTGTGTTGGATAGAGACGATTATAAAATGGCTGAAAAATGTCGTCTGCTGGCGCGTTGTCGCATGTCGCGAGCAGGGGCAAGGAGGCTAGAGTGGGAGGAGTCCGATTTGAGCATTTCAAAGTGGCCACACAAATGTGGTCAAACAGGGATGGCGCCACTATCTCTAGGACTGTGGAACCCACACAGCCTTCCACGGCATCCACACGACGCGCAACATACAGGCACATCGTGCGCGGCTCCCTAGTCATGTCGCCACCAGTTCAGCGTAGCGCGCCCCTCAAGAAACAAAAAGACCGCTCGTTACTAGGAGGTTTGCCTGGAATAAAGATACATTTTAATTACTACCCGCGTTCAACCGTTATTCTCCCTCAACGGACTTTCGAAACGCGACAGTAATTTTTGGTGACCCCGACGTGATTTGAAAAGCCACGAAAAAAGGCTCGGCGAGCCCGCGCTTTTTCGTGGCCCCGCGTCCTAGCGATACCGCATTCATTCGCGATTCTCTATCGTTGCGATCCCGCGCCATTCGCGATTTCGCGTTATTCGCGTCTCCCGCGAAAGCAAACACACTTTTCCGGAGCCGTCATTGGTCCATGACCTAGTCGTGCCCGAATTACCTCACTCGCTGCGCAGCACCGATGCAGTTTTGGTACCGGTGTTTACAGTGCTCGTTCACGAACTCGTTCCGCCGTCGTGAATGTCCGAGCCAGACATACCTCAGCGTGGTCTCTTTATCGAACCAGAGATAACCGATGACGAAAGCGACGACGAATCGTATTTCGCCGACAGGACCACCTTCGAAGCCGAACGGAGCGATGAAGAAACCGTCCACGGAAATTACGCGGAAAAAACCATGGCCACCGGACAGGTATCTCGCATAGCAAAATTGGCGCCGTTCTGGAAGGACGATCCTACCGTGTGGTTCTTTGAAGTCGAAGCCTCGTAAGCAATAGCCGGAGTGACGGTTAACAAGACCAAGTTCCAGTACATCCTCGCGAACCTGGACCCCAGCATACTGCCTTTCGTTTCCGACCTGATTCAACAACCGCCGGCACAAGAGAAGTATAAGGCTATAAAAGAGTGCATTCTTGCATCATTCTCCGAGTCAAAGGAAAGCAAACTTCGGCAAATGCTAAAAGGCCAACTGCTTGGAGACCGCAAACCGGGTCACTTCCTCCAACACCTCCGCAGTTTGTCGTCGAACCAGTGCGACGACGCAATCCTCAAATCTCTCTTCCTCGAACAGCTGCCGCAGCAGGTTAGTGCCATTCTCGCGGCTAGCTCGGAATCAGATTTTGGAAAACTCACTTCGATGGCGGACCAGATCATGGATCTCCAGCGACCGGCACAGGCGTACGCAATTCAATACTCCGGACCCTCGCCAGCACAGCCTCAAGCTCAGGCACTCCCAACGGAGGTGACTACAGCCGACCTTCTCCGTCAAATCAACGCGTTGACCGCGAGGTTCGACAAAGCTTTCGGCGATCGATAAGGTGAGAGGGCCCGATCTCGCAATAGATCGAACAGCGGCTACAGCCAAGACCGAGCGAGCACACCCGGGGGGTGCGAAAGCTGTCGCTCGAAATCGCCAGGGCCCAGCAAAGATTCCGAGAAGACGTGTTATTACTATCGCAGATTCGGAAATAAAGCTCGAAACTGCTAGAAGCCGTGCTCGTAGAAGTTTCCGCCTCCTTCGTCGAAAAACTAGCCTCTCCGTTGCACGTCCAGGCGGTTGATGACAGCGATTACACGCAATACCGCCTGATCATCCTCGACAAAGTCTCCGGGATATCATTTCTTGTCGACACCGGAGCAGACATCTCAATAATACCTCGTTGCTCGATGGAGGACGCTCGCACAGAGCCATCGTCATATAAACTATACGCAGCAAATGTGTATAAATAATTCACAGTTCGCAAATTACCCACACACCCATGAGTGATGGGAGAGTAATGAAAGTAGATTTCCGGTTAAATTTTGTCTATTCACGACAACAACTGCTAGTAATTTTATTAACAACAAAATACAACAATATTCTTCGATGGTTTTTGATTTTCGATTGCAAGGATGAGATGTCTCTTGAGTGCTATTGCCGAGAGGCGTTAAACGGGTGTTCTGGCAACACGTGGTCGCGCACAATGGCGACGAAGATTGACCGGTGAGATCGCCGTCGATCCACCGAAAGCTTGCGATCGCGAACCTGTGTATCAGGGGGTTTATTCGCGATCGTTTGATTGACTAAAACTATTGATTGGCAACGATTTTGAAGTGACTTGACTAAATACTAAGGTGAATTGACCGAGTTGAAATTAACGAGAGCTGGGAGAGCACGCGTATTCGCTAACGTAGTCGGAACAAGAGTCAGAAGCACAGGGACGAGGCTCGCGGGCTCGGGCTCCCGAGCGTCGTCGAAGTCTCTAGAATATTCAGGGCCGTAGCGGCCGATTGTCGAGTGGGGCGTTTTTTTGGGGGTCCGTCGTTGTAATCCGGAACATTCCGCCCGCCATCAGCAGCTTGATGTTGATCGAAGTCTTCGTTGTCGACCTCGATGTGTGGAAGGATTGCAAGTTTGGTGATTGGTCTGACGAGAGTGGTGGTGGCCGTCTGGATTGTCACAACTCGAGTGAGGCCATCAGCACCAGGATGTAGTTGAGTGATCCTTGCAAGTGGCCACTTACAAGGAGGGAACCTCTCGTCTGTCAGTAGTACAAGGGACCCAACCTTTAGTTGATTGGACTTGTGCCACCATTTCGATATGGCAAGTTGACGTTGAAGGTGGGCCTTGGACCACTGGTTCCAAAATGATTGCGTTTGCTGCTGAATGAGCTGCCAGCGCGTTAGCCTTGATGATTTGAGTGATTGCAGGCTAGGTTCTGGTAGCGTCGTGAGTGCCCTTCCGATTAGGAAGTGGCCGGGAGTAAGGGTTGTCAAGTCGTCCGGGTCATCGCTGAGTGGCTGTAGTGGTCTTGAATTGAGGATGGCTTCGATCTGTGCGAGCAATGTCGTAAGCTCATCTAGCGTGTAAGAGGTCTCTCCCATGGTTCGTTTTAGGTGAAATTTGATTGACTTGACAGCGGCTTCCCACTTGCCGCCCATGTGTGGTGCGGCCGGGGGATTGAAGTGCCACTGAGTGTTGTCATTCACGAGAAGTGCAGCGATAGCCTGGTTTTCCTTCGATCCTTGAGTGAAGAGGTGTTTGAGAGAAGCATCTGCACCCACGAATGTTGTACCGCAATCTGAGTAGAGTGAGTGACAGATACCTCTGCGTGCAGTAAATCTTCTGTACGCAGCGATGAATGCATCTGCCGAATAGTCGCAAACTACTTCGATGTGGATGGCTGAGGTGTACATGCAGACGAACACGGCGATCCAGCCCTTTATCCGTTTTGCACCTCGACCTCTCCATGACTTGATAACAATGGGTCCGGCGTAGTCGACCCCAGTGCGGTGAAATGCCCTGGATTGTTGGACCCCTGACGGAGGCAATTGGCCCATCAGCTGCTGAGCTCGCTTCCCCCGTTGTCGAGCGCAGCGCATGCAGCGTAGAACGAATGACTTGATTGGAGCTCGTCCACCGATGATCCAATAGGATTGTCTAATTTCTGCCAAAGTCAGTTGTGTTCCACCGTGTAACGTGCGAGCGTGCGCATTGCTGATCACGAGTGTCGTTAACGGGGAATGTCTTGGCAGAATGACTGGGTGCTGTTCCTGATAGCTGAGTGCGGCGTGGCCAAGCCGACCACCAACTCGTAGCACGCCTTGATTGTCGATGAATGCGGTTAGTCGGTGGAAGATGTGATTTGGAGGGAGCTCATGGTTCCCCTTGATCTGTTGAATCTCGAATGCAAAGTACGCCGCTTGAGTTGACTTCGCCCAATAGGTTGTGGCTAACTCAATGTCCATAGGGGTGAGTGGAGTGGAGAGGGACGATTTAGGAATTCGACGGAGTGTCATGATCGATCTAAGGATTGTTGCGGTTACGCGCAGGAGTGTGCGTAAGTTTGAATATCTGTGAATTAGGTCCCATTGAATGCCTGGTTGAGTGGCTGTCGCGACCATTGTTTGACCTGGGCGGGCTTCTTCTGTCGGAGGCTCGACCAGAGTGCTGGGCCGTTTTGGCCAGTGTTCGTTGGACTTTGAGAGCCATGGTGGTCCCCGCCACCATAACGAATGAGTTGCAAGTTGGGCGACCGATATCCCGCGGGATGCACAGTCCGCTGGATTCTGTTTTCCCGGAACGTACCTCCAGCTGCATTCTGAGGAGAGTTGTTGGATGGTTGCAACTCGGTTCCGGACAAAATCTTTCCAACGGGACGGGTGAGTGACGATCCACGAGAGTGTTGTAGTTGAATCCGTCCAGAGTGTAGTTGATTGAGTGTCCAGTTTAAGAGTGGCTTGGACGTATTTGACAAGTTTGGCCAGGAGCAGCGCTGCTGAAAGTTCTAACTTGGGGATTGATAGACGAGTGAGAGGTGCTACCTTAGTCTTTGCGCAAAGTAGGGTGATACTTGCTTCTCCGGACGGTGATATGGCCTTGACGAATACTACTGCTGCTGTGGCTAGCTGTGACGCATCACAGAACCCGTGGAGTTCGCACGTCGTGGCCTTTGACGTCTGAATCCACCGTGGATCTGTGATGTTGTCGAGTTGGGTTAGCTCGCCACGGAGCTTGAGCCATGACTTGAGAAGTTTGGATGGAGCTGGTTGGTCCCAGCTCAGCTTGTGCAGCCATAGCTGTTGTAGTAGCATTTTTGATTTGACAGTGAGTGGGCAAAGAAAGCCCAGTGGATCAAATGTCTGAGCCACTTCAGACAGAATGTTTCTTTTGGATGTGACCCTTTTTGTTTCTGGAGTGATTGTCGATTTGAACTTGAAATTATCTGACGTGTGGTGCCAGTATAATCCAAGTACTTTGCTGGTGCAGTCTCCAAGCTGAGTTGACGTTTCATCCGATTCAATTGATGATATGACTTTGAGCGCCTCAGGGCAGTTGGAGTGCCACTTGGCGAGAGGAAATCCGCCCGCCATGCAGAGTTGCTTGAGTTGATCTGCGATGAGGGCTAGTTGTGCGGCGGAGTCAGCGCCGCCGAAAATATCGTCGACATATCTGCCGAACCTGAGTGCCGGTATTGCAAGTGGATATTTCTCTCCTTCGTCTTCCACGAGTTGCTGCAGCACTCTCACTGCCAAGAATGGAGCTGATCGAGTGCCGTACGTAACTGTTGTGAGGTGATATGGGACAATTTTGTTGTTGTCGTCAGTCCACAGGATCTTTTGCAGATCCCAGTCATCGGGATGAACGTTAATTTGGCGGAACATTTTAGTAATGTCCGTAGCAAAGATGAGAGCATGTTGTCGAATCCAGAGTAGTACGTCCGTGATGTCTGGCTGTATTTTCGCACCGATATGGAGAAAATCGTTGAGTGACTTTCCTGAAGATGTTGTACAGGAGCCATCAAATACAACACGCAACTTGGTGCTAGAGCTCTCTGGCCTCAACACTCCGTGATGTGGAAGGTGGTAAGAAGTGCGAGAGTGAGTCTTCCCCTTGGGCCGCCCGGTTGGGACCCTCAACCCTCCTGGTACCGAAGTGCCAGGTGCCAAGGTCATCCCAGAGGACGGATCCGTTGGTTCAGACTCGCTCGCATGATTGTCTGTCCACGGAGTGGAGGGGACGAGTGCCATGTGTCCCAGATCTTCATACTTTTTCATGAAGTCCGTGTAGAGTGCTTGATATTCTGGATTGTCCTTGAACTTCTTGAGTGTGTGTTGAAGTCTTCGGTAGGCAGCTCGGTATGAGTCGCCTAGCATAGGATTGTCGCTGATGAGTGGTAAGCGAACGACGTATCGTCCTGTTGTGTCCCGCTGATGCGTTGTCTTAAAGTGTTCTTCACATTGCTCTTCCTCTGGTGTAAGTGAAGGTTGACTATCGGTTGGAACTTCTTCCTGGACCCAGAATTTTGTGAGGAGTTCATCGAGATGCTCCTCTTGCTGGCTTAGTTGAGTGACATTAAGTGATTGACGTAACGCTTGAGGGGACATCTCGGCCACGGGACCGATGATGAGCCAACCGAAGATAGACAGCTGGGCTATTGGAGTGGTTAGGGAGTCCTTCATAATGTTTGGCTTGATGATCTGACCATAATAGTCAGCGCCGAGGACAAGGTCGATGGGCTGAGGAAGGAAGAACTCGGGGTCTGCAAGCTTGAGTTGCTTAGGATTGGACCAGGGTTGTGATGTGACTTGGGATGACGGTAGTTGAAGATTGAGTGTAGACACAATTTGCACTCTAACGGTGATCCGTGCATCGGACTGCAGGGACTGCAGCGATAGCAGGGCTGTTCCCCTTGATTTAATGGGGGTCTTGCTGCCGATCCCGGTGATTGTCAAGGCTGAGTGGCTTCTGGTGATTGCAAGTTGTTTGATTAGGTGCTCGGAAACAAGTGACACTTCTGAGCCGGTGTCGATTAGCAGCCTAATCTTGATTGTCTTGAGTGACGTAGTAAGAATTGCTGTTGCAGTGGCTAGTAGAGTGGCTTGGGGCAATACCTGTTGATTTGCACGGTGACGACTCACATTGAGTGACTGGTAGGCATGACTTGCCTGCTTGAAGACCGCTGTGTTGTCCTATTGTGGACTGGGTTGACGTGATGACGAGTTGCTAGGGGTGAACCGCCGTGGTTCAACCTTGAAGGTCGGTTCAGGCAGGTCCTTTTTAGTGAGTGCATCGTGCAGCATTGTGTGGTGCTGTTGATTGCACGTTTTGCACCGGGAGGTGCTCTTGCAGGAGTCTGAGTTATGTCGACCGAGGCAATTGTGACACAGTCGACGTTGAGTGATGGTCTCACGACGGTCTTGTGGTGGCAGTCCCCGGAACGTCACGCATGACGCGATGAAATGCTTCTCGGGACAGCAATCACATTGGAACTGGTGACCGGAAGATTGTTTCGGTTTATTGGCCGATGACGCTGATGAACGCGCTGACGCATGATTTGACGATCGTGTAGCTGACTTGGCTTGATTGGCTGTGTTATGACTTGAATGAGCTGACTCGGTTTGTTCCAAGGTCCGTGAGCGGTGGGTGATAAAATCTTTAAGCTGTTCGTAAGTTGGATACGTTGTCATTTGACTGACGGAAGACTCCCACAGCTCACGTGTTCGTGGTGGGAACTGGCGAACGGTATTGTACACGATCAGGCAGTCCCCAATGTCCGTTGATTGGCCGATGAGTGCTAGAGCGCTGAGGGCTGAATCCACCCCAGTGATTAGCTGTTGGAGGAAGACAGCTGACTCGCGCTGTTTATTGGCCGTGGCGTGCTCCTGGAGGAGGATGGAGAGTTGTGCGTCGATGAGAACTCTCTTGTTCCCATACCGCTCTTCGAGTGCTTTCCAGGCCATAGGGAAGGCCGTGTCTGTGACCGGGATGTGCGAAATGAGGACCAAGGCCTCTCAAGTCACAGATGATCGAAGGTAATGGAGGCGCGCAAGATCGTTCAGGTCGTGATTGTCAATAACCATCGACTTGAATACCGCTGCGAATGACGTCCAGTGTTGGTAGTCTCCGCTGAATGTTGGCAGTGTGATTTTGGGCAATTTTGCCGCGTATGCGTTGGCCTCTCTCACGGATTGATTGGCTGGATGATTGTCCGGTGGAGGTAACCTGATTGCCGCGATCTGCGGATTTGACAGATGATTGCCGCTTCACGGGAGAACGTATCATCTTCAAAATATTCGTGGTCGAGATGATGTATCGGCCAACTTGTCTCCAGGAGTTCGTGAGCTAAGGTGAATGCTCCATGGATCTCTTCGGCCGAGTCCAGGATCATCTTGATTGCCGCTTGGTCACGATTAGGATTGCAATTAATATCCTCGAAGTAGCTGTTGAGGACCTTGACCCGACTCATTTGAGACCGAGCCTTGATTGCGAGTTCGGGCGCTAATCGTTTTGTTGTCGTATTGCGCGCCTTGACCGATTTGACTGAGCCGGCTTGGCTCCCATGACATTGTTCGTCTTCTTCGCTTGGTGAGCCGTCACTTCCCGCAGATCGCATGATTTCAGGGATCTTTAGGGACGTGCCGGGGTCAAGCGTTGCCGGACCATCCTTGGGTTTTTATCGGAGTCCGCATTGTAATAAGCTCGATAATTGTCTTGTCGAAATGTCACGTCACTGACTTGCACTGATTGTCACTGTTCGAGATGAGCGTCACTGAGCGCGTTGGTAACCACTGTCCAGACTCAGCGTCACTGAGCGCGTTGGTTACCACTGTCCGCTACTGACTCTGTTGCTCGAGCACGTGGCCGCGCGCGAACCACACGCGGGCACACACATACGTGCGCGAGGCACCGATTGTCCGAAGCGCGAAGCGAGAGCACACAGACACGACGCGCGCGAGACTCTGATTGACTGGTGCGCGGGGTATGTAGGGACCCACACACACGCGCGCGAAGCACCGATTGTCCGAGGCGCGAAGCGAGAGTACACAGACACGACGCGCGCGAGACTCTGATTGACTGGTGCGCGGGATATGTAGGGACACACACACACGCGCGCGAGGCACCGATTGTCCGAAGCGCAAAGCGAGAGCACACAGGCACGACGCGCGCGAGACTCTGATTGACTGGTGCGCGGGGTATGTAGGGACACACACACACGCGCGCGAGGCACCGATTGTCCGAAGCGCGAAGCGAGAGCACACAGGCACGACGCGCGCGAGACTCTGATTGACTGGTGCGCGGGGTATGTAGGGACACACACACACGCGCGCGAGGCACCGATTGTCCGAAGCGCGAAGCGAGAGCACACAGACACGACGCGCGCGCCCGATTGATTGACCAAGAGTGAACAAAAACCACCGAAAATTGTCGCAAATAAACAAAATCCGGCTCGAAGGACCAGTAATGTATAAATAATTCACAGTTCGCAAATTACCCACACACCCATGAGTGATGGGAGAGTAATGAAAGTAGATTTCCGGTTAAATTTTGTCTATTCACGACAACAACTGCTAGTAATTTTATTAACAACAAAATACAACAATATTCTTCGATGGTTTTTGATTTTCGATTGCAAGGATGAGATGTCTCTTGAGTGCTATTGCCGAGAGGCGTTAAACGGGTGTTCTGGCAACACGTGGTCGCGCACAATGGCGACGAAGATTGACCGGTGAGATCGCCGTCGATCCACCGAAAGCTTGCGATCGCGAACCTGTGTATCAGGGGGTTTATTCGCGATCGTTTGATTGACTAAAACTATTGATTGGCAACGATTTTGAAGTGACTTGACTAAATACTAAGGTGAATTGACCGAGTTGAAATTAACGAGAGCTGGGAGAGCACGCGTATTCGCTAACGTAGTCGGAACAAGAGTCAGAAGCACAGGGACGAGGCTCGCGGGCTCGGGCTCCCGAGCGTCGTCGAAGTCTCTAGAATGTTCAGGGCCGTAGCGGCCGATTGTCGAGTGGGGCGTTTTTTTGGGGGTCCGTCGTTGTAATCCGGAACAAAATGGTACGTTAATCGACACCTTCGGAAAAAAGTTGCTGCATCTCAATCTCGGACTTCGGCGACAACAGAGTTGGGTCTTCACCATCGCCGCGGTATCAAAGGCCATCCTCGGAGCCGATTTCCTCGCTCACCACGGTCTTCTGGTCGATCTGAAAAACAAAAGACTCATCGATTCGGAAACGCGCCTATTCTCGATCGGTATCGTCGCGTGCGAAGCTTATTCGTCCGTTTCAACGGTCTCGAGCGAATTGCCATTCCGAGAGCTCCTCAGCGAGTTCGTGGCTATCATTCGACCGATACAATTCACGGGATCATGTAAGCACGGTGTACAACACCACATTGTAACCAATGAACCTCCGATCGCCGAAGGCGCGCGTCGACTGATCACGGAGAAGTTCGACGCAGCTGAGCAAGAGTTCGAATTCATGGTAGCCCAAGGAATTTGTCGACCGTCGGACAGTCAGTGGGCTAGCCCGCTTCACCTCGTAAAAAAGGTTTCGGGAGACTGGCGTTCCTGTGGAGACTACCGGCGTTTGAACCACGCAATGGTCCCGGATAAATATCCAGTTCCTCATCTGCACGATTTCTCCCATCGACTTCGGGGCTGCAACGTTTCCTCGACCCTCGACTTAACGAGAGCATGCTACCAGATACCCGTTGCACCGGAGGACCGGCCGAAAACCGCCCTTATCACACCGTTTGGACTCTTCGAGTTTAATGTGATGACGTTCGGACTCTGTAATGCGGCGCAAACCTTTCAACGATTCATGGATACCGCCCTCCGATGATTGGACTTCTGTTTCTGTTACATAGGGGTCGTCCATTAATCACGTGAGATTTTTAGGCGACTTTTTGACCCCCCCCCCCATAAAGATATGTGGTGAGGTTTCTAGCCCCCCCCCTGCACAACATATACACGTGATAAGTCACAACACCCCCCCCCTCCCCAGCATGATCAACCGTCATGTTATCCAAATCTCCCCCCCCCCCTACTTGAGCCTCACGTGATTAATGGACGGCCCCATAGACGACATCCCCGTCGCTTCGGAGAACCTCGAGGAAGACACTGTCACGTCGCTAGAAAACGCGTGCGACACCCTATGACCAACGATCTTTGTCTTGGTGAGATTTTACGAAGAACGAGATTAGGCGCATACGCTTCGGCAAGGCGTCCAAACAATCCAAGTACCCACTCGAGCAACACCGAGGACGAGATCGACCGACGCTCTCAACTTTCAACAAGAACATCGGCCAGAGCAAAAATTCTACGAAATGCCGCGGCTCGAATAATCAAACAGGAACTGACTCCAAAACCTTACGCTGGCTATCCGCATGGACACAAAAAGAAGTCTGCATTATCCGACCCGGTAACCAGAGCGGAGCACCAAGACATCCGGGCCGTCTGAATCAAACGGTCGCCGCGCTATCGCGAGCGACTTAACGCGAATTTCGGCTACACACCTAATGCGCATTCCGTTAACAAAGCGAATTAACCCCTTCCACCAACGCCATTATTTTCTAAGAAGAGGAACCGAACATTACCTCCCACTCACTCCAAAAATTCGCATGCGAACCAAGAAAGGCAGTGTGCAAAAAAAAGGGGCGAGTCGGTCTCTCGACTACGTCGATTATTCAGAGCAGTCTCCCGTCGACTACCGTTCAATCGAGTTCTCTTAAAGAGTCGTAACCCAGCAGTATAAGGAATATCTCCAATTAACTCTTATATGAATCGGTCTTCATTACTCGGGTCACCGAAGTTATAGTGCGTTTGTATGATTTCTATCATCGGTCCGTAAAGATTAGTCAACCCTTCGACCTCGCGCCTAGTTCGTATTTCTGTCCACGCATAGTGCCGTCGTAGTAAACAGATCGAGTGTACACTCGACCGGCGTAAAATCTTCCGAGTATCTTACCAGCGATTACACCAACGAAACCTCCGGCCCAAGAGCGTAGGCCTTTGTAATCCGAGCGACAACAAACCACCCACACGAGCGAGCGAGCGTGCGAGCGAGCGACCGTGCGGCAACCACCGCTAATGTAAGCAACTTTACTTTCTCGTTTTGTATCTTTCACTATAGCCCTATTCGTTTCACCCGGCTAATAACCTCATAATAAATAACCTAGTGTCAATCAAACACAAATCTGTCGAATTATTCCTCAGTACCCAAACGTCGGGTTAATTCCTTGACCTTATCCTTTCCCACGCACTACCCCCTTTTTACCCTCATCCCGTGCTATTGCGCTAGGCGTAGGCAACAAAGAGGGAAACAAAAATATTATGCTCTCATCCCTTCCGGATGTGACATATTAATTTTGGGGGCTCGTCCGGGATCTTAAAAAGGGGAATGTGCTAATTAGTCCAATGTCTGGAGACGAATCAACAACGAGCTCATTAAATCTAAACGTCACTGAAGATCCAACAGAACAGTCGGGATATTCAACGAGAAGTTCCAACGCTAAATTAGTGTCTGGTCTCGAACCTCCTACAAAAAGACCGGTAAAAAAACTAGATCTGTCCCGAAAATACGAAAACCCAGTAACCATGTCGCTAGGAACAAATCAGTTAATATCCCTAAAAGACGCCATTAGTTGCGTCCCGGAGTTCGACGGGAAAAATATCCCTCTATCAGAATTCATAGTGGGATGTGAAGACGCAAAAGATATGCTTCCTCCCGAAGCGGAAAAACACCTTACAAAATTGATAAGAAACAAATTAAAAAATCAAGCCCGAGAAGCCATTCACGGGTCAAAATTCGAAACGGTAGTAGAACTCGTAAATTTCCTCAAAAAAATATACGCGCCCAACAAATCTGAAATGCAATTGTTGGGAGAGCTCAGTAACATATTTCAAGCAAGTGGCGATAGCGTCATAGATTTTTCCGCAAAGATTAGGAAGAAGGCAAGGGAAATAGTTGAAGCGCGAAAATTAACCAACAACGGAACGGAAGACGAGGCGTTCAAGAACACAATAGACAGTTATTTCCTCACGTGCTTTAAACGCGGCCTAAAGGAAGAAATCGAACAACGACTTCCTCCGTGCGGTAACGTTACAGCCGCGATCGACCACGCTATACAAATTGAACGCGAAATCGCGTCGCGGAAACAGTTGCACTCAGCTAAACCCGAAAAACCCGTCCCGATCAAGTCAGTAGCGATCTGTACCACTTGCAAAAAAGAAAATCACCCGACCGAAGCTTGCCGATTCGCGACCCTTACGTGCCAAATCTGCAAGGGTCAAGGTCACAGTGCCAATGAGTGCAGGAAAAACCCAAACGATCAAGGCTCGGTCATCTGCCAAATTTGCAAGGAACCCGGTCACACCGCCGACAGGTGTTACACAGATCAGAACTCTCGCGCCACAACCTGTCAATTGTGTAGGAACCCAGGGCACACAGCCGACAAATGTCCTTCGCGAGGCCGGCCCACAAATTCCCCAACCGTCTGGCAACGTCAGTCCGCCGGTCCACAATGCCAGATTTGCAAAAAGATCGGACATACGGTAGAAAAATGTTTCCAACTAAAACCTGAAGCACCTAACTCTAACCAATCTATTTGTCGGTACTGCAAACGGGTAGGTCACGTGATAGAAAATTGTCGTATTCGCGAATACAATAACTCGCGAAATCAGCCGGGAAACGGCCTGGATACCCCTCGAGCGGACGCACCGAGAGGATCCGCGATCCCAAAGCGTCCGACGACCGCGGTCGCGACAATCACACCGCCCGAACCTATCCTACCTATACAATAAACGCGGAAGATTTCGTAAGCCTACCCTCGGTGTGTATCGGAGCGCACCCAGAGAAAGGAAAAATATCGATGTTATTGGACAGCGGCGCTATCCCCAATCTAATTAAAAAACAGTACACGGAAAATTTTCCAGACATTGACGAACAAGATCTCATAAGACTCAAGGGAATAGCCGAACCGCCGATCCTCACGTTAGGCAGCGTAATCATACGGGTATTGAATTTCGCGACTCTATTCCACATAATACCCGACGAAGTACAACTCCCGTACCCTGGGTTATTGGGGGCCCGTTTCTTCTATGCGACAAAATCCAAAATAAATTTCAAGACGGAATGCCTTGAATGTGAAGACAAGGCATGGCCGTTCGAACGAACAAACGGACCTGACGAGGTAATAAAAATCCCCGCGCGTTCGGAAACTTCGTTTCACGTAAGAGTCGGAAACCGCACGTTAAAGGAAGGGTATCTCTCGCCTTTAAAAATCCGTGAGGGTGTCTACGCCGGCGACTGCCTGGTAACAAACATCCACGGAAAGGCTCATTTGAAGGTTTTCAATACCACAAACGACGCCATAAGACTGTTTGTGCCGGTCGTAAAACTACAGGAATTCGACATCGTGGAAAATGAATCCAAACAAAAACCAAAACCAGACTGCAAAATAATCTGCTATCCCAATCCAGTTCCTCGCGATGCTACTCCAATTTCTCGCGACCATCCTAATCCAAAATCAGATTGCACGACAATCTCCAATTCTAATCCTAATTCGGACGTAGATTGCATGACAACTACGCCGGTCCAGAGCCCAGTAGTGGCCAATCAAAACCAAAACGAAAAAACCAAAACAAAATCAAATCAAAACAAAAAGGAAAAATCTAAATCAACGCGAAAACAAAACTCGAACAAAACCCCAATCTCAGAAGTAAACGAAAGGTTGAAAAACGAGGAAAAGCAAAATCGAAATCAAAACGTAAATTCCATCGCCACCTCCGAGTCAGCATCGCGTGTAACCAAACCCAATCCAGATCGTCCAAAAATAATAAAAAATCTATTGCAACTAGACCACTTGGGCGAGAAAGAGTTCGAACACGTCGAACAAATTATCGAAACATACGCAGACAGGTTCCACATAAAGGGTGAACCTTTAGAATCCACGCATGTGCTTCGACACAAGATCCCTACGGTCGACGACTTACCGAATAATACCAAACAGTACAGGTTTCCACAAGCCCTTAAGGGCGAAGTCCAGCGTCAGGTGGACGAGCTATTAGAGTCAAGAGTAATAAGCCACTCGGAATCCCCAAACAATAGTCCTGTCTGGATAGTACCAAAAAAACCAGACTCCAACGGCAACAAACGTTGGCGGATGGTAATTGATTTCCGGGCCCTAAACGAAAAAACGATCGGCGACTCTTATCCACTACCTAATATCACAGACATTCTGGACCAATTGGGGCATGCGAACTATTTTTCCGTATTTGATCTAGCATCCGGTTTCCACCAAATCGAAATGAATCCCGAAGATAAGCCGAAGACCGCTTTTTCTACGCCTCACGGACATTACGAATTTTCTCGAATGCCTTTCGGGCTCAAAAATGCCCCGGCGACTTTCCAGCGCTTAATGGATATCGTACTGAGTGGACTCCAAGGAGTATCTCTTTTCGTCTATCTCGACGACGTAGTTATCTACGCAAAAGATTTAGAGGAACACGGAAATAAGATTCGCGCACTAATGGATCGACTACGCAAAGCTAATCTTAAACTGCAGCCAGACAAATGTGAATTCCTCAGACCTGAAGTAAATTACCTCGGGCACATAATCGGAAAGGAAGGATTGAAACCAGACCCTAACAAGTTGTCAGCAGTAAAGGAATTCCCCATTCCGAAAAACGTCAAAAACATTCGCCAATTCTTGGGTCTAACAGGATACTATCGTAGGTTCATTAAGGATTTTTCAAAAATCGCGAAACCTCTGACCCATCTTTTAGAAGACAAGACCGATTTTGACTGGACGGACGAAACACAGACAGCTTTCGACATTCTCAAAACCAAACTATGCGAAGCTCCTATCCTCCAGTACCCCGATTTCGATAAACCATTTATCATAACGACAGATGCTTCCGGCTACGCCTTAGGCGGAGTCCTATCGCAGGGAGAAATTGGGAAAGACAAACCGATAGCATATACATCTTGTGTATTACGCGGCGCAGCCCTCCGGTACGACACGTACGAAAAAGAGGCAATGGCAATTGTCCACGGCGTAAAGGCCTTCCGACCTTACATCTACGGTAGCAGGTTCACACTCGTTACGGATCACAAACCTTTAATCTGGTTCAGGACCGCCAAAGACGCTAACGCACGCGTTCTCAAATGGCGACTTAAACTTTCCGAATACGACTACGACGTCGTTTACAAACCCGGTCCGCTCAATTCAAACGCCGACGCCCTATCGCGAAACCCGATAGAAAAATTAGAGGACGTTAAGACGATTCCACAATCTCAACCAAAGCAGACCGAGAATTTAAAAACCGAGTTAAGAGATCTGGCACGTAAGTTCCAAGAGGCTAGTGATAGCGATGACGAAAATAAAAATCCAACGACCTTCACCGTGCGAGCAGACGTCCACCCCGTCCCGCGTGAGAAAAACATAAACATCGTCACTCGCTCTCGTGCGAAAAACGATATAGAACAAGCGCACGAATCATGTGATGACTACACTACCGTCAAGGCCGACCCGCCGGCAGTCGAACACATAGACGTGCACTCCGAAACTCGACACCTTACGCGTCGAGCTCGTAAACCCATAAACTACGCAGAGAGTAGTGACGATGAGACGGAGGCCGAGATAGGAAGACCCGTACGCACTAGGCGACCCGCGGAGGGCATTGCCCCGAAATCAGCTGAGGGCCCGAACCATCGCAAGGCACTCCCAATCCCTCGCTCCAGAAACCACGCCGATCCCAATTCCGATAATTCGACAAATTCAGATTCCAGCTCTTTCGATTCACAACCCTCCGAAGATGAGGATCCTCCAGCGGAAGGAAGGAAAACATCAGAATCCGAAATTGCTAATTGCGTCAATACCAAAGAGTTGTTCCATTTTCGGAACGATAATTTGATCTATTTCATCGACTCAACGGGTAAGCCGTGTGACCCTGGAGGAAAGAAATTACTAGAGTCAAACAAACTTCCCGTCTGGAAGGACGTATCAGTAGGCCAAGCCTACAGTAAAAAGATCGGAAGAAAATATCACCTCGCATTGGTCATTCGTGGCGAGTTACCCGAATCGTTATCTGCAATATCACAGAATTTTCATAATTGTGTAAAAGAGTTGAAAGAACAATGCAAATCCCTCAAAATAGAGTCGGTGAGTATATGTCAATTCCAACATGTTGAGAATCTAACATGGTCAGACGCAATTAACATCCTGAAGGAAGAGTTCAAAGGCAACCGAATAAGAATATTAATTTGTTTGGGAACGTTACGTTACATACCGGTCGAAGAGCGAGACTCGATTTTTTACGAAATGCACAAAGCTCCAATCGGAGGCCACAAGGGTGTATCAAAGACCTATAATAGAATCAAACGCGAATATTTCTGGGAGGATTTGAAATCAGATATCCAAAGAAGAGTCCAACAATGCCTCGAATGCCAATTGAAAAAACTAGTCAGAGTCAAAACTAAACAACCAATGATAATAACCGATACCCCAGGAACTGTGTTCGAAAAAATCTCAATGGACATTGTAGGTCCTATGCAACGCACTTCAAACCAAAATGAATACATTCTCACGATCCAAGACCATCTGTCAAAATATTGCGTCGCAATCCCGCTTCCAAATGCACTGGCGACAACTGTCGCTGATGCATTCATAAAACGATTCATATGCGTATTCGGCGCACCCAAAGCTTTATTAACTGACCAGGGGAGTAACTTCCTCAGCGGGTTGATGAAAAGAATTGCGAAACGATTCCGAATCAAACGGTTCCGAACGACGGCGTTCCATCCACAGTCCAACGGGTCGCTCGAGAGGTCTCACCACGTGTTAGCCGAGTTCTTAAAACAATATACAGATAAAGATAACGAGTGGGACCAATGGTTGGAACTGGCCATGCTTTCATACAACACTAGCGTGCACGAAAGCACGAAACACACTCCTTATGAAGTAGTTTTCGGAAAATTGGCGAGAGTACCATCGAGCGAACCCCTTCGCGAAGCCGATCAATTACCCAACTATCGCGGGTATCTAATCGAACTAATAACGCGGATAAACGGAATTTGTAACCTCGCATACGGAAATTTGGTCTCGTCGAAGCAACGTTCAAAAAGGTACTATGACAAAAATGCCAACCCTAAAGGGTTCAAAACAGGAGATTACGTCTACTTGCAAAAGGGTCCAAAACCGGGTAAACTCGGAGACCACTATACAGGACCGCATAAGGTTTTAGAAAAGCTAGACAAAAATAACGTAAAAATTCAATACAATAACAAGATACGCGTAGTCCACGAAAACAGATTGCGATATTCACATATCAATTCCGAATCCAAATTCAAAAGAAAGCATAAATCAACCAGAGCTGACGAATCTGATTACAATCCCAATAATTAATAAACAACTGCAATGGTTACGCTGGTTATTTTGCAGATGGCAGCTACCAACCTCATTTGGATAGTGTTGTTGCTCAACCCCGTCACCGCTATGGTGGGGTATGATTGCGGGTCGAGCGCGTCCAACATAACAACGTTATCCTTGTTGGATGTTCAACCTTGCGACCAAGCCGCCCCTAAAACCTTAACCTCGAACCAATATATACAACTGTTACAACTCAACGATTATTCAGAGACACTGGTAATACAATGTAAAATCGAGATACTCAGAATAATTTATTATTGCGGCATGTCATCTCACGTGTCTATAGTCAGCAATGGACAAACAGAATATTTGGAAAATACCAATCAAAACTCGTGTGAGAACATGCATAATTACGGAACGACTAGGGTCGGCCATACAATAATAACAGGGTTAAAGGTTAATCAAACAACTACGAGCAGCATCACCCTCGCCGGTCATGTTAAGGACAACGGCGAGTGTAATGGCGCTTCGTACTCAGACCCTTATGGTACTTGGGACAACGTTGTCGTCCAAGGAACAGTAAAAATAACTCTTCGAAGTCACTCAGCTCAAATCACGTTAAACTCGAATCAAATCCATTTGCGTTCCGGCACTACCTGCGCATTGCTCTCATCTTCGTGTATCGACCCCGATGGCGGATACACCTTTTGGAGTCCAAGGCCGCGCGAAAATTGCGGATTCGATAAGTACGGCATTCTTTACGAAGGAATGTCCGCAAAAATTGTCGAGATCGAATCAAGGTACCAAAATACAGTATACTCCGTAACTTCCAACGATATAACATTTGCGCTCGCGGCCAAAGAGACCGACCATATTTGCGGCTACAGCATCTTTAGTACGGAACACCCTAAACTGTTTATCTTCGAAACCACGCAAGGTGTCTCCTTTACCGTCCGGGGAAAGCTCCCAGTTGCAAACCTCGATATATTCGCGTACGTCAATTCTAAATTCATATATGTGGAGCGGCATATCCGCCAGCAAATGAAATCCTTGTATTACGACATGCTCATGCAGCAATGTAACAAAGAGCGTCAGATGCTTCAAAACAGCTTGTCTTTAGCGACGCAAGCCCCAGACGAATTTGCGTACAATGTAATGAAAGGGCCCGGTTATATGGCGGTGCTTGCCGGCGAAGTAGTGCACATCGTTAAATGTATACCGGTCGAGGTGAGGTTGATCAGGTTAAAAGAATGTTACGAACAATTGCCCGTCACTCGTACGAACGAAACCTATTTCCTCACTCCTAAAACCCATATACTAACAAAGAAAGGAACTCAAATGACCTGCAACTCTCTGCTCCCTCCATACTACCTCTTTGGGGACACGTGGTACAAATTCCTGCCCGCTCCAGACGAAGCCATCCCGCCTGCGAGTATGAAACCCATGACGAAACCCACTTGGAAGTACACCAATCCTGCATCGCTGGCATCAAGTGGGATCTACTCCAAGGAGGACATCGAGAATCTACGAGAACGAATAATGTTCCCTGTAGAAAAACCCGCTGTCTTAAATCACGTGGCACGGGGGATCAGCGGTCAAAGTACTGCGAATCAAGGAGTGACGTTAATGAATCTACTCGATAGCGATAGCCTCCAACACCTCACGGAATCGATCTGGAATCGCACCTGGGGAAGATTCGTCCAATTTGGAACGGCGAGTGCCGGTATCATCGGCGTACTGGTCATTGTTCGTGCGGTCAAGCTCCTCGTCGATACGGTCATCCACGCCTACAGCCTACACACCGTGTACGGCTGGTCCATCTATCTCGTCGGTGCAATATGGGACTCAGTCACACATCTCCTGATCCATTTGGCTAAACGACCAAAGAAAAGAGAAACGTCAACACATGTGGAGGCCGATGAGGAGCTCAAGGAAGTCGCAGTGGCCCCGCCAGCCGAACCAGAGAGCCATGCAGAGAGCCGCATGCTCCAACCAACGGTGCGCAACCTATATCCCAACGTATCCGACTACCCAGAGAGTAACCAACCGCCCAAACCACGTTCCTTCCCTTGAATTTTCACGAGGAGACATACAATGAACTTAATCATACTAATAACTCGATATTTTCTTTTTGTTGCGATTATTCTTTTAACCTCGTCGCATATAAGTAAATATATATATATATATATAGAGAGAAAGCGGAAGAAGAAAGGAAATTTTACAGACATATATATATATATTTTATATATATTCTTTATATTTTTTATTTTTTATTTTTACTCCAATTTCGTACATACAAAAGCACAAAATTTGTCAAACCACGGAGAAAAGAAAACACCCAAATAGATATTGTTATTTTGCGACAACAATCGGTCGAGTATAAATGAATAACGGAATTGCTGCGCGAAAAGCTGAAGGGCCGTGGCGATGAGAGAACGTCAGGGGTCATATGCTGCGAAGACGCCCTCCGGTGTCGACCACGCTGGGTGGTCCCAATCATCCTCCGGATGAACCTGTCCCCAGCGCCCCTCGAACATCCATCGGATAGAGTATGCATCGAACCCAGTCTCCTGGTCCAACAACCGAAGTATTCTCCGGTGCTCCAACCTCTCCGCACGACGAGATTGCGCCATCTTCCAGACTATCTTCACCAGCAGCTGCAAGGAAAACACCCCGGAATTAATAATAAGCGGGGATCAGTGGGTCACCATATGAGGACGACAACCAAGACTTACCGTTTCAAAATCCATGTTTCACGCACCAGAGCGACGGTTTAGCAACGACGTCAAGCAAGACGGACAGAATAAATTAAAAATTCTCACCACCATCGGTTAAATACCCTGCGCCCCACCACAATCTACTCCGATTCAGCGAGACGCTCAATCCAAAAGGGGGGAGGTGTCACGTCGCTAGAAAACGCGTGCGACACCCTATGACCAACGATCTTTGTCTTGGTGAGATTTTACGAAGAACGAGATTAGGCGCATACGCTTCGGCAAGGCGTCCAAACAATCCAAGTACCCACTCGAGCAACACCGAGGACGAGATCGACCGACGCTCTCAACTTTCAACAAGAACATCGGCCAGAGCAAAAATTCTACGAAATGCCGCGGCTCGAATAATCAAACAGGAACTGACTCCAAAACCTTACGCTGGCTATCCGCATGGACACAAAAAGAAGTCTGCATTATCCGACCCGGTAACCAGAGCGGAGCACCAAGACATCCGGGCCGTCTGAATCAAACGGTCGCCGCGCTATCGCGAGCGACTTAACGCGAATTTCGGCTACACACCTAATGCGCATTCCGTTAACAAAGCGAATTAACCCCTTCCACCAACGCCATTATTTTCTAAGAAGAGGAACCGAACATTACCTCCCACTCACTCCAAAAATTCGCATGCGAACCAAGAAAGGCAGTGTGCAAAAAAAAGGGGCGAGTCGGTCTCTCGACTACGTCGATTATTCAGAGCAGTCTCCCGTCGACTACCGTTCAATCGAGTTCTCTTAAAGAGTCGTAACCCAGCAGTATAAGGAATATCTCCAATTAACTCTTATATGAATCGGTCTTCATTACTCGGGTCACCGAAGTTATAGTGCGTTTGTATGATTTCTATCATCGGTCCGTAAAGATTAGTCAACCCTTCGACCTCGCGCCTAGTTCGTATTTCTGTCCACGCATAGTGCCGTCGTAGTAAACAGATCGAGTGTACACTCGACCGGCGTGAAATCTTCCGAGTATCTTACCAGCGATTACACCAACGAAACCTCCGGCCCAAGAGCGTAGGCCTTTGTAATCCGAGCGACAACAAACCACCCACACGAGCGAGCGAGCGTGCGAGCGAGCGACCGTGCGGCAACCACCGCTAATGTAAGCAACTTTACTTTCTCGTTTTGTATCTTTCACTATAGCCCTATTCGTTTCACCCGGCTAATAACCTCATAATAAATAACCTAGTGTCAATCAAACACAAATCTGTCGAATTATTCCTCAGTACCCAAACGTCGGGTTAATTCCTTGACCTTATCCTTTCCCACGCACTACCCCCTTTTTACCCTCATCCCGTGCTATTGCGCTAGGCGTAGGCAACAAAGAGGGAAACAAAAATATTATGCTCTCATCCCTTCCGGATGTGACAACACTCGACATCTGAGGACCGTGTTCGAACGTCTACAGGAGTACGGGATATCACTGAACGTCTCCAAATGCAATCTCGGCGCAGAAAGCGTTCAGTACCTCGGTTACGCGATCGACAAAAACGGTACGCGTCCGCTCCCAGATCGCGTCGCAGCGATACTCGACTACGAGAAGCCGACGAAGGTCTCGGAGCTCCGTAGATTCTTAGGAATTAACAATTTCTACAGACGTTTCGTTCCCAACGCCGCTCGAGCGCAAGTACACCTCAACGCCTACCCGTCCGGAGCGAAGAAAAAGGATAAACGACCGATAGATTGGTCTCCAGAAGCCGGAGCGGAATTTCTTGCGTCCAAGACGCTGCTGGGAAATGCAACGCTTTTGGCACACCCGCTCGAGAACGCCCCGCTCGCCCTCCACACGGCCGAGTCCGATACCGCGATGGGAGCCGTCTTGGAACAATACGCGGACGGTAAATCGGAGCCCCTCGGATTCTACTAAAAAAAAACTCTCTGACTCAGCAAAGGTACAGCACATATGACCGCGAGCTGCTCGGAATCTACTCCGGCTTGAAGTTCTTCCGTTTTTTAGTTGATGGGCGAAATTTCGTGATCAATACGGACCATAAGCCATTAACCTTCGCATCCGATTAAAAAAGCGACAAGGCTAAAAAAATCGACGAGGATCTCCAAGAACTCCTTCGGACTAAAACATCATCGTCTTTAAAAAAACGATGCGTCAACAACTCGGATACGACAATATACTGCGACGGCTCGGCAGAAGCAATCCGACCGTAGGGCCGGAAGCCTCTGCGAAAAAGGCTTTTCGACACGGTCCACGGATTGTCACACCCGAGCGGCAGAGTTACGAGAAAGCTCGTCCAACAAAAATTCTACTGGCCGTCGATTAATCGAGACATTATTTCGTGGGCTCGTTCGTGTTTGCCGTGTCAGAGAAGGAAAATCTCGCGCTAAAACAGGAACATTCCGGAGCATATCCTGATACCTGACACGAGGTTCAGCCACGTCCACATCGATATCGTTGGACCACTGCCACCATCCAAGGGTTACCGGTCCGTCCTCACGATGAGTGACCGGTTCACATGCTGGCCGGAAGCCACGCTAATCGTCGACATCACGGCCGACACCGTCATCAACGCTTTTATCGCAACGTGGATCGCGCGTATCGGTGCTCCCGTGACGATAACGACGGATCGAGGTTCCCAGTTCGAGTCCGTATTCTTTCAGGCCTTATTGAACTTCATCGGTTGCGAGAGGATCCGGACCACGGCGTATCACTCGGCATCGAACGGCATGGTGGAGTGTTGGCATCCTCTTTGAAATCGGCGATAATGTGCCACGAGAATGCTGACTGGACCGACACACTCCCCATCGTCATGCTTGAGTTAAGGACGAGCATCAAAGGAGACATAAATACTTCGGCCGCAGAGCTCGTGTTCGGAACGACGCTTCGAATCTCGAGAGAATTCGTGATCGACTCAGACAGCACCGATAGTCAGCAAATTTACGTCGAAAAACTCCGTCGGCATATGCACCAAATTCGCCCCGTCCCTACAGCACTGCAAACGAAGGCCGATCACGCATAAGGACCTGTACTCGTCCACTCACGTGCTCCCAAAAATCGTCGGGGGAAAAAAGCGCTCGACCAGCCTTTCACGGGCCCATACGAAGTGCTAGAGAGGATTTCGGACACGGTGTTCAAAATCAAGGTCAACGACGAGCCAATGACAGTTTCGACGGAACTCTCAAAGCCAGCATTCTAAGAGGGAGTTCCCACAACCCACAAACGCAACGCCGAGCCAAAGCGACCCTCCAACCAGGATCTTCGCCTGCACCTTCGCCCCCGGATCCAGCAGCGTCGTCGCTTCAAGCATCGACGAATTCGTCGCCTCGAGTCCTTGCACCATCGCCGACACCGCAAGCTCCAAGTACGTCACCACCTCGAGTGCTCGCGCCGTCTCCGTCGTCACAAGCTCCGACTGCAACATCAGAGAGAGTTCCTCTGACGTCAACAACACAGACCCTGAAAGCATTATCGTCGCTGTCGCCACATGTTCCGCCGAGAAAGCCGCCGCTCTCGGTGCCTCTCACGCCACCAACTCTCACACCTCGTCCGGACGCTCCTCCTCGGACGTACGGCGGCCCGAAGAACAATACTAAAGCAGTAAAGATCGCAACCTAACTAAGTTGCTGGGGGAAGGTACTGTGGAACTCACACAGCCTTCCACGGCATCCACACGACGCGCAGCATAAAGGCACATCGTGCCTTGTCCACCGGAGACCAATCAGCGCGGCTTCCTAGTCGCGTCGCCACCCCTTAAGAAACAAAAAGACGGCGCGTTACTAGGAGACGAAATTATTATCCTTCTAACATTCCTCATACCTTTTTCTGTTTGCCTAGAATAAAAACATATTTTCATTACTACCCGCGTCGAACCGTTATTCTCCTTCAACGGACTTTCGAACCGCCACAGGACCTCGAGAAGTAAACTAAGTATCGATGTCGTGTAAGAGAGATGGAAGAGGATCGAAAACGCATCCTCGCCTCCATGGCAAATACGGGGGAACCTCGCTTATCCGTGGCAAAGTGAGGAGAGGGTACCTCAGATAAATGAGATCTCGGATAATAGTAGCAATATAGGACTATTGCACGCATAGGCATGGCAGGTTCTTTCGTTCTATCCGGGATTCAGCGTATTATCCGAGGATACGACTCCGATAATGCGGAGAACTCGGATGAGTTAGGTGAATCGGATAATGCGCACGGTCGGTTAATCGAAGGTCGGATAAACGAAGCTCTACTGTACCAGCAATATACACACAATATTCGAACAATTTGAGAATTGTTAAAATCAAATTTTCGAGACAAACCAGCCTTGTTTTTGTGTTTGTTCTGTTTGTTTGTTTTTCTCAAATCGAAAAATGACTACTGGACAATTTTTTAAATTTCTTGCCTCAATGAGTAATTGCAATTCATTTCGTGTGATTTCCTTTCTATTTTCATTCAAATATACTATCAGAATAATCACGATACCGGATTCGCTGATTGCGAGTTTTCATACAAACAGATCGTGAACCATTGTTCTTTGACAAAGACCACCATCTTATTAACCTGATCATATTGACCATTTACCATCATATTAACCTGAGTAAAAAATGTATTCAAGAATAAAACAATTATTATTTAAGACGTTTTCCACCGTTCGTTGTACAAGAAAACAATACAGGACAACTTTTAGAAATTCTTCACGGCAATGAATAATTTCAACTTCGTGTGTATGATCTTTTAATTTTCAACCGGACTTGGGTCCGGTCGCACCCCAATTTTTACGGAAAAAATGAGGTTTTTGCCGTTTTTCAGTCTTTAACCCTTTGAAGCATACATTTTTCCTTCCGTGCAATCAGCTCAAAACTTTGCACTCGGGGGTTTTCGGGGTCGCTGATTACAAATCTGCACTCAAAATTTGGAAATTCAAGATGGCAGATCCAATATGGCGGACCATAAATGCAAAAAATATTTGTTTGGGTTATAATAATATATAAAATTATTTATACATTATAATTAATATTTAAATATATTTTTATAATGTTGTAATGGTCCGAGCGGGTGTTCGAGGCAGGGTTGCAAATAATGCATTACTTTTTGTAATGCATTACCGTTTTCATTACCTATTACTTTACATTTTGTAATGTAAAAAAAGTCCATTACTCATTACATTGGATTTTGTAATGTAAAAAATTTCCATTACCCATTACATTGGATTTTGTAATGTAAAAAATTCCATTACCCATTACTTTATATTTTGTAATGTAAAAAATTTCCATTACCCATTACTTTACATTTTGTAATGTAAAAAAATTCCATTACTCATTACATTGGATTTTGTCATGTAAAAAATTTCCTTCACTCAATACATTGGATTTTGTAATGTAAAAAATTCCATCACCCATTACTTTATATTTTGTAATGTAAAAAATTTTCAGTACCCATTACATTCGATTTTGTAATGTAAAAAAATCCATTGCCCATTACAATGTAATGGGTAATGGATTTTTTTTACATTACAAAATCCAATGTATTCAGTAATGGAATTTTTTTACATTACAAAATATAAAGTAATGAGTAATGGAATTTTTACATTACTTTTTCGCGTTCACAGGGAGAGGGAGAGAGAGAGAGAGAGAGAGAGAGAGAGAGAGAGAGAGAGAGAGAGAGAGAGAGAGAGAGAGAGAGAGAGAGAGAGAGAGAGAGAGAGAGACAGACAGAGAGAGAGAGAGAGAGAGAGAGATTGTTTAGGTTTTATTATGCCTTAGTAATAACACTTTGAGGCAATACATAAACAACTTAGGAATATACATTTTGCTCTCAACTAAGTGACGTAAGCATTTTACCAGTGAGACGGTTACCGATACTATTTATACCTTTCGCTATTAACCGTTAAAGATAACCTTCATGTCCACTTTTGCACAACTAAACCCATAAAAGTTTAGATGAAGCAAGCT
This sequence comes from Ophion ellenae, assembly GCA_963210295.1. Lineage (NCBI taxonomy): Eukaryota > Metazoa > Arthropoda > Insecta > Hymenoptera > Ichneumonidae > Ophion > Ophion ellenae. The sequence continues at coordinate 25,999,016 of OY723386.1, forward strand.
AACACGAGGAAGAAGTGCGAAAACCAAGCACAGGACAATACATCGAATAATCGAGACTCTATTCAACAATAACGGAGTAATTTCATCCTCATATTAGCAAATTAAACATAAAGATCGAAATAAAAGTAAGCATGATAGTTCGAATGTATTAAACGAAATGCAAAGGAACAAGAACCAAGCATAAGAAAACTAACTGAAAATCCTTGAGAGGGACAGACAGAAATGAAAACAAGGGGCAACGAAACGCTTGAACTAGTTCATAAACAAAATCACTAACCCGAAAGTTTATACCAACCAACAGTTGCATCTGGTACACTTATGCTTGTTTTATCATTGAAAGGGGGTAGCCGGTTAAGGGGGGTCTGACGGCCCCCACCGAGTTTGATCGAATCGACCCAAAAACCTGAAAGAGGGCTGAAAAACAAAATTTTAGAGATATTTTTTAACCCCCTAAACCCTTATGAAAACACCATAATCGCAAAAAATGCGTTTTTTTATGTTTAATTTTTTTTCGAGCTTTCAAATGCATTTTAAAGCGGTTTTAACACAACCAAAATTTTGTTTCAGATGTGTAGACATGCCCTGAATTTTTCCAGATTTTTTCGTAAAGTTAAATCATGTGCAACATAATTTTAATGGCATAAAAACCGTAAAAAATCGTCATTTTTTGTATTTAATGCTATGGTTTTTTTATTGACGTATTAATGGTAAAAAATCGTGCACCATAGCATAGAAAGCTACTATCTTCCTCTACAAAATGACGCTAATTGGGCTCAATTCGGTCGTCTCTAGCGTCCGAAAATCAAACTTGAATAAATTCCGTTTTTATAATTTGAGCATTTTCAGTTACGAAAATGACACAAAATCATATTTTTCAATTATTTTACTTAATAAAAGTACATTTTGGGGTTTCTGAGGTCGCCGATTACAAATTTGATGTCAAACAGCTAACAAAAAAAAAAAATTACACATGTCATCAAATGAAAATGGTATTTGCTATTTCGGTTTTTTCAATAATTAAAAGTCATTGTATTTAAAAAAATCTATTTATTTATAATAATATTACATACATTCATCTAATATATACATTAAACAGACACAAGTAATACATACATTGCAACATGATTGTTATGTTGTTAATCTTCGTCACTGTGTTCTTCAATAACAGGTTCGACATTATCAACGTGAAATAGATTCGTTAGAATTTGAGCTGGGCGGATGATTTTGGACAAATACCGTGCATGACTTAAAAAGTAAATGATTGTTGCAACGTGGGCACAGCAACCAACAGTTCTTAGCCCATTTGCACAATCACATACGTAGTTTTTTATACCGTTATATCCAATACTGTTAGGGTCGTACTGAACGTAACATCTGTATACTTTCTTGTTTATATGTCTTGATTTAACTTCACATTTCAAAATGGTATCGTCCTCCAACAAGTATTGCATATTCAAAAGTCCTTCTTCGGTATACATTTCAGCTAAGTATGAAACAGTTTGCGATAACTGGTACGAGCCAGTGAAAAGGATCTTCAAATCTTGCTCTGTCATTTCCGGAAAGTCTAATACGTCATTTGATGTTAACGGTTTGAAGATCCTTTTCTTCCTATTCCAGTTTTGTTCTTCCACAACTTTCGCTAAAGAATTGTCAACGTCTTTTCTTTTCAACATTTGCTCGGCAATTTGATCTTGTAAATCGGTATCGCAATTCAGTCTTTTCCCAAACTCATTAACCAAAAAATTCGCTACTTTGCAATAAAGCATCGCTGAATCCAACATGTTGTTGTTAAACTGATTATGCAAGAGTTTGAATTTACTACCGATTATACCGTGGACAGCCTCTACCACCCACCTCAATTTCGTAACAAATCGACTTTCGTTTGCTTCATTTGTTGGAAGTTGCTTTCTTTTGCCTTTCAACGCTGGCATCAACACAACGAACCCTTGAGATTCTAACCAATCTTTGACGTCTCTGAACCCCCTGTCAAGTATAAAAACATCCCCTTTTTTGAGGATTGATCTCAAGCCGTTCGGATCACTTAGTACATGTTGTAAGATTTTCGCATCATTCACAATTGCTTCGTACGGTCCGTAAACATCTATTACATATCCATCTGTGGCACAAACTGTGAAGGGTTTACAGAGTGGACACTTTTTCTGACCAGAGAAAGATTTTTTTTGGTTACAATTATTACTACTTTTTTGGTGTCGAAGGTATGAACCATCAGCAATCAAGAGCAGGCGATCTTCAAATCCGTGTAATTTTTTTACGTAAGGCGACGTGTGATTAGCAATTAAATCTTCGCGAGAACATGCCCGAGCTCCGAAACGAAGTGGAAAGACGTCTTTCGCGAATGAATCCAAAACCGATTTGCAATAAGCAGATACTAGTTGTTCAGATTTGATATCGAAAATTGACGCAGTGATTGTGTTGGAATTTCCAGTTCTTAATTTAAAAAGGAATATTAAAAGAGCTTGATTAATACTGCGATTTTGAGAATTTCGCAAAGTGACCAACATGTTTTTTAGAGTCTTGATTTCTGCAACTGTGTATACAGTTAGCGATTTTATGCGCTCTGCCGATAAATTGTAATCATCTACTCTGTCTAAAATACTGTTGTCGCATTTTTTGGACAGTGCATCCAAAAATAATGCCAACTCTTGAGAACTGATAGTACAAGTATTCGAAAATATTTTCAAGTTTGAAATTTCGTCAACGTACATACGTTCACTGATAAGATGTACAGGACAACAGCGATTGCCTTTTGGAATGAAAATTCGTGAACTTATAAATACCTGTAACCTCGCTTTAAACGGAACAACCGGAGATGTCGTAATTGGAGTAAGACATACGCAACAACATTTGTGAGTCGCGGTAACTCTGTTGAACGGCATCTCGATCATTTCATAGTCCGGTTCTCTGATCATTTCATAGTCCGGTTCTCTTGGACGAAGAACGTAAGGAGGGTCCTTAGAAGATTGAGATGACTGTCCTGTGGAAGATCCAGACTCCGACCGTGACAATTGTTGCGAAGACTGTTCCGAAGATTGTTCTGTGTCATCTGATACTGTCAAATTGGAGAGTGTTGATGAATGTCTCTCTACAGGATCGACAGAATTTTGTTCGCGATCAACATCTGGCAGAGGATTTTCCTCGGGATTGACGTTTGGCAGAGGATTTTCTTCGGGATTAAAATCCAACTGAAGATTTTCTTCAGGATCAGAATCACTGCTCGTCGATGGTGAAACCGTTCGGGATTTAGCGATTGCGGAACGACACAGATGACATAAAACGTCACCTTTCTCTACTCGTTTACCTAGTAGTTTAGTATATAAGTGTACGTCATCATCTGAAGAAATGGACTTCTGTTTTCCGGTATCATAACGCAACAATCTGTTGCATCTTATGCACCTTTCACCAGCCGTACATTTTCGTTTTTTCGGTGGCATCGCACAGTTTTTCCTAAAGAAAAAAAAAGAACATTGTTATTTTTTTTATTATGATTAACAAATTATTTTTTTTTTTTTTTTGAAAAAAATGAAAAAAGTAACTGAAACCCGGAATAAAAAAAAACCATAATTAAAAAAACAAATAGAACAAAAGTAACGAAAATCGAAAGTACATTAAAAATTGTAAATCAAAACAAAAAAAATGTTGAAAACATCGGTAAACAAAACAGAAATAAATTATTGTATTCCAAATCATTTTTTTATTGAAATATCGTTTCGTCTTAGTTTTGTTTTTTTTTTTTGCTTTTTTTTAATTCTTTTCATGTGAGTGAACTAAACAACAACTTGAAGTTGACGGCCACCTTCTGTACGATTTCAAGTCGACTATGAGGCAAACGATTGTAGATTGAGGTTATGATTATAAATCAATTTTTATGTTGATTGATATTTAAATTGATATTCAAACTCACCTTAGAATACTGCTTCAATCACTTCGTGTTGAGATAGGCAGGTTAAATGATAAATTAAAAAAACGCTGTTAACAAAACAAATAGATTTGTTTAACGGAGCAGAGCGCGTCGCATGA
>OY723386.1:26008053-26074147 GCA_963210295.1 Ophion ellenae
GAATGGACTCATATAGCTACTATCACGATCGATTTTTTAGTTCTTTAAATTAGATCATTTTTAACAATACGAGTTGTCGAGTTTGACATTTTGGTACTTTCGTTCGTCCAGCATAATATAGTTTTTCTGTTTATTTTACTCAAGATTATTTTCAGAGTACCAATTGTCGAACGTCGTTAAAATTTCGGTTCTATATTGTAATAAAGTCGTCGAATGTTAATAGTTTTTTTTTCTTAAGTGGTATAAATGTTCATGGTAAAGAAGCTTTGTGCTGTGACTATCATTTATTGATAACGACTTCTTTTTATGTGTTGAATTCTAAAGTATCTCTAATTCTTCTAATGCGGTTTTACGAGGTCTACCGCACCTGTGTTGGCAGTTGATGTTCGTGGTTGATTGACTACATTTTTTGTTTTTGGGGCCTTTCAGAGGCACTATAGCGGTGAGCATCGACTGTTATTCAATCGGGTTCTTTCGTGGTCTGCCACGTCCACGTTTAAAACAGTCAATGTTGGCTGTTAGTTGGCCTGCTCTTTTCGTGGGCTACCACGATTGTATTCAGTAACGCTTGATGTTTATTTTTATTTATTTTTTTTTTGCGAGCATTATGGGATGGTGAAGGTAGGTTAGGCTCGGTATGCGAGTTCGGTTGTTGTGCGCTATCTGATTTTTCATCTTCCGTGTTGGTTATAGTTGAGCTGGGAGTCAGATTCTCTTCCATCTCATTGTAGTTTCCTTTTCATTATCAATGGTTATCGCCTGTTCGTCGTATGTTGTATCGTTGCCGGTAGACTTCGGCCCGCCGAAGTGTCTACCCGCGTTGATGGGTGGCAAGGTGGCAGCGCGGAGCTTGCTTCTTTTTCTTATTTCTACTTTGCCGCGTCCGGCAACTTTTTTTGGCCTTTTACTTCTTCGTTTGCTCTTATTCCTTTTCTTCTTATTTAATTTATTTCTTCTTTATTTGCGCTTATTTCATTTCCTTCTTATTTATTTATTTCTTCTGTATTTGCGCTTATATCGTTTCTTTCTTCTTTATTTATTTCGTCTTCGTTTGCGCTTATTTCTTCGTTAAATATTGTCGTCGTTTTCCCTTTTTTCGTCGGCACGGCTGTTTTGTGGCCTACTACGACGTCCTCGGACGTGTCGCGATCACGTTTGCGAGGGGTTTTCCTATACATTAGTTTGTCATGAGAATTGTTCCTTTTAGTAAGCTGTGGTCGTCCTTGTTCGAATCCAATGAGTTCCATCTCCTCTGTTGACGTTTCTGAGTCGTAGTTGTTGTCGTCGATTGTCTTGTCGATTTTTGGGCGTGCACTCCCTCCAATTTCTTCTTTATTTACGGCGTTGCTTATTTCTATGTTTGTATCCTTAAGTTCTTGAAGTTCTTCTTCTGGCAAAATTATCACTTTGTTCGCTGCTGGGTTTCCGGAGGATTCATCCTATGTTGACAAGTTTCGTTTGTCACCCTGTTGAGAGATTCTCGATTTCTTGATGTCATGCAGCGTTTCGTCAGATAATGATGATTCCCTTGGTCTGATCGGGAGGACGTTGATTAGGTTTCTTGACAGAGCGTCTGCGTCGAGTTTTCCAGGCTTGTGCTGAATTTCGTAATCGTAATCGTTGAGGGCCGCTTGCCATCTTAGTAGTTGTTGCGGTGGATTCGGTTTCTTCACTAAATATGTGAGTGCTGGTTATCTGTTACTAACATGAAGTGTTGCCCATAGAGATAGGGCCTGAAGTGTTCGATCCTTTTTACTATTGCCAAAAGTTCTTTGCCCATCGTGTCGTACGGAAATTCCGCTTTTGTGAGGGTGCGCGATTAGAAGGCAACAGGATGATCGAATTTTTCGTGTTGTTGGCTGAGGACGGCGACGTTAGCGTAATTCAATGAGTCCATTATTAATTGGGACTCCTTGTTGTCCGGATAACGCACGATTGGTTTACTTGTAATTTTCCTTCCAAGTAATCGAACGCTTGTTGACATTCCTCAGGTCATTCGAATTTCTGTGAAGCCTTCAATTGTCTCGTTAGCGGGAGACCGATTGTTGCGAATTTCTTCACGATGCGTCTAAAGGAATTCATTAATGCGTAGAATTGTATGATGATGTTCTTTTTTTTTGTATTGGAAACTTGTACTACTCGTGTTAAGTTGGGTCTCGATTGTGAGTCGTTTTCGTTGATGACGTGACCCAGATATTCGACATTGTTCTGGAAGAACAGGCATTTAACTGTTTGCAGCGTAAATCCAGCATAATATAGTCTTTTTGCTAGTAGGTGGAATTCATGCTCGTGTTCCTTCAGGTTGGTGGTGTAAATGACGATTTCAACCAAATGCCCGAAAAAGGTCGGTACCCAGTGATCCCGATAGCGCGACATCCATCAACCTTTGGAAGATTGCTGGTGCATTCTGTTAAACTCCGAACGGCATTCGATTAAATTCATAACCACCGTTCGGTGTTGGAAATGCTGTTTTCGGTTTGTCGCGTGGGATACATCTCGATTCGGTGGGAGCCGGACGCTAAGTCCAGTACCGAGAAGTAACGGGACCTACCCAGCTGGTCTAGAATGTCGGTGATCTTTGGCAATGGGTACGCATCGGGTGTTGTTTTCTCGTTCAGTTTTCTGAAATCGATTACCATGCGCCAGCGTTTCTTTCCTTCACGGTCTGCTTTTTTCGGGACAATCCAAACAGGCGAGTTGAATGGTGATAGTGACGGTTGTAGCATGCATTTCTGCAATAATTCGTCAACCTGTTTATGGATTTCCTGTTTATGCACTTGTGGAAAGCGATATTGTTTTGTATTTATCGCTTTCTCATCGGTTGTGAAAATGTCATGTTTCACAAGCGTTGTGCATCCTAGTTGTTTACCGGGCAGACTGAAAAGGTGTGAGTACTGTGAGGCCAGTTTAAGCACGTGTGCCGTCTCACTTTCCTCGAGATCCTCGAGGTGTAGGAGAGGTTTTAATCGCTCGAATCTATCCTCTTTTCTCGACACCAACCCGATTACCGCATGTAGATCGGTAACAATGTCGTTCGGATCATTTTGGGTTGTGTCGAATATTCGCAGTTCCTCAATTGGTTGTAATTTCAATATTGGAGCTTGCAGGTGTATTGTGTACTCGTTAGTGTTAATCGCTGTTAAATACGCTGTTCCATCACGATTTGTGACAATTGCGTTACCAATGTACAATCCTTCGCCAGCATGTATTTGCGGGATGTAGCCTTCTGAAAGATCCGTATTCTTTATCCTGACGTGGATTACGGATTTTGATCTAGCCGGAATTGAAATTCTTTCGCGTGTTTCGAAAGGTATTTGATGGCCACCGAAAGATATGCACGACTGGGTGTATAGAATGTCGGCTGGTGTTTTTTTGAAAAACTCGTCGCCCAAAACGGCGTCTTGGGTGACTGGAATATCGTTCTTGACTACATGGAATTCAACGGAAAGATCCTTAATCCTTATGATGCACATGCCGGAAGTCAAAGTGTGTCGCTCGTGATTCCTGATAGTTCCTAAATGATGTATGCGTCGATTTCGACGTGTGCTCCTATTGCTTCTGATTTAATTAGGTTGATTTGAGCTCCTGTATCTATGAAAAATTTCGTGTCTTTTTCTTTAAGATCAACAGAATTTATTATTACTCTTGGAGGTTTTCGTTTTTGTAATTCCCAGCGAAATGGTGGTTTTTCTTATTATTGATGTTCTATTATTATTCAATGGCTTGATGTCGAACGCTCCTGCGATTTATTTTGTGTCGCGCTCTCCGTGAAGTCATGCTTAATTAAAAAAAGAAATGTATTCTGTTACTATCTTCGTTAGTCGCGGAGGTTTTCGTTAGTTATGTCAGCTGCTCGTACCTCGCGATCCTTGTGTATTGTTTTCATATTTTCGGTCGCGAGAGTTGTCGCCGGATCTGTTTCGCGAATTGTGTGTAATAACGATTGTTATCTCGAGAGTGACTCGGGGAGTGTCATCTCGGTTGGTAATCGTTTCGTGAGTTTTGTTATTTACTTCGCTATCTGTCGTGTGAGTGATTTCCGTAACTACGGTATCCATATTGTGACGTATTCCAAAATCTTCGATAGTTAAATTTTCCGTTCCATTGTTCTCTTAAATGCTTAAATGTGTGACAATTGCCGGTGGAGCGGCTACTTGATTGATGATATTCGCAATATGTTGACAGAGATTAATTTTGTGTTTAGGAAAATGAACATTCGCTGTTTCTGTTCGTTTTAGTTCCGTAACTTATTCGGTTTTGTTTAATCGTTTGACGCATTTTTAATTCTTATTCTATGTTAACGCTTTCTTATATAGCTTCATCGAAATGTTGAACTGCTTGTCACATTAAAATTGCACTGACTTTATCGAAAAGATCGCGAGTAAACTCTCTAGTTACCGATTTATTTACTTCTTAATTCCGATTTTCGAGGTATTGTTAATCCTAATTACGCATATAACATTCATCGACCCTATCCATAATTCGTTTCATAATTGTGCGCGTGCGAGTTACGTACTCTGCTATCGGTTCATTATAGCTTTGCTCTATTTCTTTAAGTTCTGATTCGAGATCTAATAATTCTATTGGAGTACTGAAATTATGTCACAAATCCGTAAGAAGTTCTTCGAGGGTTGTATAATTTTTGTTTCCGCCAAATCGCGTGCGGTTCCTGTTACTTTATACTGTATCATGACAAGTCGAGCTGTTCTTTCAGTGGAATTATTTTTATTGTCTTTTTGCATGCGCTTATGAAGTTTTCGACGGGAATATTCTTGCCGTCAAACGCAGGGATTGGTTGGTATATATCTCGGAATGTTAAATTTCCGTACGCCAGCTCGTTAACGACTTTGTTTTCGCTTTCGGGTTCTAAATTAAAAAATGAGGGGCCTACATTTTTGGCGCCGGGGTGGCCTAGTAGATTAAATTTTGTTTTGTCCTATCCTTATATGTTTTAAAGAAGGGGAAAAAGAATTGTCTTTTTTTTGCTATTTTCTCCCAATATTTGTATTGTAGTCCGCAAAGTCGTTATTATTCCAATATGAAAAGCTTGCGACGTTTGCAAAAAAATTATTTTTAGATCCTAGAAGCTTGGAAACTTCTCGATTTTTCAGTTTCCGTTGGAATATTTATAATGCGTAAAAATTTCGATTTTTATTTTGTATATTGAAGGTTTGTAAAATGTTATTATTGAAAGTTTTTGATTTTCCTTCTGTTTATGAATATTTATAGTGTGTAAAAAAAATGTCAATTTTGAAATATCTAAAGGTTTTAAATTTTTCGAATATTGCGAGTTTCAAAGGTTTTCAGTTTCTGTTTTTCCTCCGTTTTTCCTCAAATATTTATTATGTGTGGACAGTTTTGTTTTCTTCGAAGAATTTCTTCTCTCGTTTTTATTTTAGAGTTCGTAACATTTCATTTTTCGGGTTGTACGGTTTAAGACATTTTCAATTTTCTTGTTTTTTTTTAAATATTTATAATGTATAAAAATGTTGTTTCCTTCAAGGTATTTAAAATTCATAAAATTTTGTTTTTTAATTGTCAAAAGTTTGAAAGGTTTTCAATTTTCCTCTTTCCAAATATTTATAATGTGTAAATAAATTGTTTTTCGGATTTTATAGATTTGAGATGTTTTCAGTTTTCGTGCTTCTCTTTTTTCACATATTTATAATATGTCAAAATTTTGTTCTCCTTAAAAAATTTCGAGTTTGCAAAGGTTTATTTTTCGAATTTGAGCATTTGAAGAGTTTTCAATTTTCTTCTTTCTTTTTTAATTCTCAAATTTTATAATGTATGAAGAGTTTGCTTTCCTCAAAATATTTAAAGTTTATAAAATTTTATTTTACGAATTTTACAAATTGTTTTCTATGTAAATTAAAAGGCGAAGGGGACGCAGAGTCGACGAAGTTTCGCTACGCGTGTGTTTGTGCGCTTAATGTGTGCATGAGTTAGTGCGATAGCGGTAGGAAGCCAAAAAGAAATAATGAATAGCGTATTGCGTTTTCAATACGCACATATTGAATTTTATCAATGTGACATTCTCGCGATGTACGTTCATGTATCACATGGGTTCTGGCGATGTCGGATGCTTACACACTTTAATGTGTGGAAAAGAACGTATTTCATTGCCACTCTAAGAGGAGGGCTGAAGAATAATGGAGAAAAAAAATGAGTTTCAAAATTACTTACAGTGCCGTGATGAGAAGGAATAATTTTATAAAAACGCCTTGAGTCCAGTTATTCCCTTCCTTCCTTCTGTATTGTCCGTGTGATTGATTAAGTTCGTTTTTATATTTCGTGAGTGAGTTAGTGAGTTCCTTTTGTTTTCCGTGAGTGAGTGCCTTTTGTTTTTCGTCTCGTCCGTGTGTCTCGTTTGAACGTTGAGCGTGGAGATTGCGTGCGGAGCGTCTAAGATGTTTTTTTTTATAAAACTTTGAGCGGGTTGATCAGGCCCACTGAGTTTTTGTTTTTCACTTTTTAAACTTTTGCGACGCGAGAGGGGCGTTTCGCGAATCCCACTTCTGACACCAATTTGTAATGGTCCGAGCGGGTGTTCGAGGATGGCGCGGGGACAACTAACGAGACGGAGACGTTTCCAAAGATAATTTTATTACTGATGGAAATGGGCGAGAGAGTGAGCGTATCGACAGTTCGAGGTTTTAGGATGGACTGCTGGCTCTCGGTCCAGCAGGAGGAAGCGTGGCTGAGTAGAGGGGCCTTAGGAAGGTGGAGGGGATGCCACGCGCGAGAAGCGCGTGGGCCCGGGAACAATGGGACTCAAATGAGAGAGGAGAGAGAGAATTGCTGATGAGAATTTCTAGGAAGGAAGATTTGGTTTCTGCTGAGGGTTTCTAGGAAGGAGGATTAGGTTTAGGTGAGAGCTGTGGGAAACGGTTGATATGAGGGCGTGAGACTGGGTTTGGGAATAGGAGTCGTGTGGGACCGTGACAATATATTATAATAATATATAATGCAAAAAATATATAAAATAAAAAAGCATAAAAAAATTTAAAAAAATAAAATATGGAGCTAGAAACTCGCTACGTCCGCGCCGTTAGCTCCGGGTAATGCTAAAAGCGTAATTCTATTAGAAATTCAGTATAACAGAATCAACATATTGAGCAACTCTGATGTTTTAGTAATTCCAGTAAAATCTCCAGTTTTGGTCCGCCATATTGGACTCGCCATTTTGAATTTCTGGATTTTGAGCTCGAATTCGTAATCAGCGACCCAAAAAACGTCTCTGAGTTCATTTTTTGTATATGGTTTACCTGCTAGATTAGGCACAATTACATTTATTGTCTAAAAAACGTTTTTTTTTGTACTGCAGTGATGATGAACATCCACTAAGTGCAACATAAGCCCTTAATAGTGATATTGTAGTAACATTTGATCTCCTAACATCCTAAATATACATTTACATTCGTCGTTATGCGCTAAAGAAAATTTTTATTAAAAAAAAACAGAGTGGAAGTAGGTGACATACCAGTATGTCACTATGCTTCGAAGGGTTAAATGAATTGTTCACTAAGGGAATGTTAATAAATTTTAGATGGCTCGCACACTATTCACTTTCTAGTGAAAATACGAAGAAGTTGAGGTATGATAAAGTCCACATCCCCGTAGGGCCGGTTTAATGACAAAGAAAAGCACGGGGTGCATATACACCCCAGTCATGCGTTTGACGGTAAAAAAATAAGTCATGAGGTGTTGGGTAAAATATCGTTATCATAAGAATTATCGCCTTACCGTTCGCTGCTTGCGAGTTTTAATATAAACAGATCGCAAAGCATTCTTCTTTGACAGCAGGGATTAATTTACCGTCGTATTTACCTAAGAAAATAAAAATTGATTCCAGAAAAAAGGCATCAGTATTATTTAAGACATTTTCTACCGTTCGTTGTACAATAGTAGAAGAGCTAGGGCGGTTCTAACCCAGGCATCTCAGGGGGGAGCGGGGCGGCGGGGTCCAGCGCGGGGAAGCCAAGTGCCTGGTGGCGGGGGGGGGGTCCAGCGCGGGGACGTGACGTCAGGGGTCTCTGTGGAGGGGGTAGCCATGTGGTCGGAAGAGCGACTGTCGGGAGGGGGAAGCCGTCGTCGACGAGTGTTTTGTGGGGGCGGGGGTCAGGTAGTGGTGAGTGACCGTTGAAAACCCATAAATCTCCTAATTTATTATAGACATAAAAAAAGATTAGCATCGATGCAGTGTTTTTCTTTCTACACTATTTAGTCCGCGTGAAAATAGAACTCACACACACACACACGATATGTATATGTAATGGCCATATATGGGTAGGAAAATTTGGTTAATTTGAAGCGATACATGAAGGGGACGGCTTTTCAAAGCTGTTTATTTATGTAATGCCGGTGTGATGCGCTTGGTTTCGTTTCCGAAATCTTTAAAATGTTTGTATGCGTGTCCACTCCTGTCACGCGAGGTCTTCGTTCCCATTCCATGTTAAGATGTCGCATGTAAGTCCGCCGAATCTCGCTGACTCTTGACACAGGTCTTAACAAGTCAGGGTTGAAGCTTTTTTTTTACATTCATAGCCACTCACGATGGGAATTTTTTTATAGCTCGAATATTCAAAACATAGATGAAAACAACGTATTTTTCGGACAAACTATCTACTTTAGGGATCTATCGTCTTTAGCCTCGATGGACCACTTGAGCAGAGCTGCAGGACCCCATAAAATAAATCTTTTCACTCGATGCATCCCAACTTGTTATTTTTGTCTCGTTTCCCTCGGTCAATATATACCAGCACGTTATCGGAAAATCTGTAGGGGTCTGCTGTCCAGAAAAGGGGTACTCCACGGTCGAGGTGTAATCTAGCCAGACTCATCAAGCATTGATTTTTATGATCTCCACACATTTTCGGATTACCATGTATGTGCAACTTGCCTCCAAAACATAGATGAATACGACGTATTTTCGTGGAAAAAAAAAAGATTAACTTTAGGGGTCTATCGTCGAAAGCCTTTGAGGCCAATGGACCACTTGATCACAGCTGCAGGACCCATAAAATACATCTTTTAACCCGATGCATCCCGACTCGTTTTCTATGTCGTTTCTTCCTCAGACAATCTTTACCAACACGATATCGGAAAAAGTCCGGTTTTTCCCCCGAGATATAGGGAAAGCCGAAATTTTTCTTCCGAACGGGGAGCCATTTTTTTTTATTATCTGCTTCGCTCCAAACTGGCCACACTTTGAACGAAGCAGTCAGTGAGCTAACATCGCGGAAGTCGTCTCCAACTTATTACTATGGATAACAACATTGAACAAAGCTTGCACGATCAAGCCGCGCTTTTAAGTTCGTTCGAAGATTTTACTGTGTGGGAGCAACGGTGCGTCGAGTTCATCGAAGTGCTAGAAACGCAAAGCCGAACTAAGCGCCCGCGCTTGGTAATTGGACATCAACAGTCACTGATAGCCCAAATATCGCGTCTGGAAGGATTGATGAATTCTGTATGCAGCCGTTTTATACACACGGGTGCAGGGCATGGTGATCATGGATTAATCTGGCGTGAGATTGACACATCATTCAAGAGTCGAATATCGACTGGTTCTGTAATCAATCGCAGTCACATCGAGCCGAAACAATTTCTTAATGATGCTCGGGACCTAGTGCTTCAACATGTACAAAATATTATCTGCAAGCACAACAGTATCAAAGTTAATACGGTGTTCAATGGTGAATTCGCGAGTGGAGATAAACATGCTAATAAAAGTGTCAACACGCGAAACTGTGAACTCTTTAACACGAGCGATTTGAATGAGTGGTATGAACAGCGTGTTATTGAGCCCACTTTAACCTCACTCGACGAATTTCAAGAACGAGACAGTGGCTGGGCTCTACGAAAAATACTTAACCTCACGATAAATGTGAATACGTATAATCCGATGCGTGCTGGGTGCTCCATATCATTACCGCGGGAAATAATGTTGAAGAGGGCTGTGGTTAACATCAAATCCAACGATAACGCATGTTTCGCGTGGGCAGTTGTCGCTGCTTTATACCCAGCTGAACGACACAGTGACCGTCCATCTTCTTACCCTCATTATTCGACAGTGCTGAATCTGAAGGATATTGAATTCCCGGTGACGATACATCAAATTAAAAAATTTGAATTTAATAACAATGTATCGATCAACGTATATACCACCACCACCAAAAAGGACATTGTTCCAATACGAGTCACTCAACACAAGAAGGAGAAGCACATCAATTTGCTGTACATGCAAGATACTGAAGACAACAATGTGGGGCATTTCGTATGGATCAAGAATCTGTCGAGACTCGTGAGGGCGCAACTGACCAAAAAGGAGCATAAAAAATATATCTGTGATCGGTATGTAGTTCCCATAATATATATATACATATATATATATGTAATTATATATGCTTGACGAATTAAACAAATCAATTTTTTTTTCTTTTTGCAGGTGTTTGCACTATTTCGGTTCCGAGGAAAAATTGCAATCGCACGAGGTCGATTGTGGGACGATAAACGACTGTGCAATTCGACTACCAAACGACACCAATAAGTGGCTCCAGTTCAGCAGCTTTAGCCGGAAAGAGCGACATCCTTTCATCGTGTATGCTGATTTGGAGTGTGTGCTGGCAAAGACCGATGGGGAGAACCTGGCGAAAGATATGTATCAACATCATGAAGTATTTAGCATCGGATACTATGTGCGTTGTTCGTATGACGATTCATTATCTTCATATCACTCGCGTCGCAGTGCTGATTGTGTATCGTGGTTTGTCGAAGAACTAAAAAATCTAGCACTGCGGATAAAAGAAATTTTCTGCGACAACGTGCCAATGGTATATTTAACACCGAGTGAGTGGGCTAGTTATCGAGCCGCGACTCAATGTCACATTTGTAAGAAACCATTTGCGCATGAAGATGTACGCGTTCGCGATCATTGCCATCTGACTGGACGCTATAGAGGCCCTGCCCATTCCAACTGCAACTTAAATTACAAGCAGTCATTTTTCATTCCTGTAGTTTTCCACAATTTATCCGTCTATGATGCGCATTTTATAATCAAGGAAGTAGCCACAGCGGTCGAAGGAAGAACCGATGTGCTTCCAATTACAAAGGAGAAATACATCTCCTTTACGAAGCATGTTGAAATTAAAGACGATTCAAAACATAGGATCCAATTGCGCTTCATCGATTCGTACAAATTCCTCAACACCAGTCTCGACAAATTAGCCTCATTTTTGACCGAGGACAAACTCAAAATTTTACGCATGCAATTCCCAACTCTCTCGACAGACGATTTCAATTTGCTGACGCGAAAAGGGGTCTTCCCTTATGAATATATTGATGACGTGACCAAGCTAGACGACACTTGCCTACCACCACGTGACGCATTTTATAGTTCCCTGACAGATGCTACAGTATGTGAGAGTGAGTATGCACATGCTAAGAAAGTTTGGGAGCGGTTCTCCATTCGAACGCTGGGTGACTATAGCGATTTGTATCTGAAGACAGATGTCTTGTTATTAGCTGATATTTTCGAAAACTTTCGAAATACATGCATTGAGAGCTATGGCCTAGATCCCGCGTATTACTACACATTGCCGGGGTATACCTGGGATGCAATGTTAAAACACTCGAATGTCAAGTTTGAGTTACTAACTGACATCGACATGGTTTTATTCGTTGAGCGGGGTATACGCGGTGGTCTCAGTCAATGCTCAAACCGATATGCTCACGCTAATAATAAGTACATGGAGTCGTTTGATCCATCGAAAGCATCATCATACTTGATGTATTTTGACGTCAACAATTTGTATGGATGGGCAATGTGTCAACCCCTGCCATATGCAGATTTTCGATGGGTCAACGACGTGTCCAATTTTGATCCATCTTCCATCGCGCTAGATTCACCGACAGGCTACATCCTTGAGGTCGACTTGGAATATCCCCAATCTCTACATGATGCGCACAAAGACCTACCGTTTTGCCCAATACACGAAAAACCACCGGGTAAGCAGCAGGAAAAGCTACTAGCAACCGTCAGCGATAAAAAACGCTACATCATACACTACAGAAATTTACAACAATGTTTACGTCATGGACTTTGCCTCACAAAAATCCATAGGGTATTACAATTCACGCAATCCCCATGGCTACGTTCATATATCGAGTTAAATACTCAGTTTCGAACGCTGGCCAAAAACGATTTTGAAAAGAATTTATTCAAATTGATGAATAATGCGGTGTTTGGCAAAACGATGGAGAATGTGCGCAATCATGTAGATGTAAAGCTTTTGACAAAATGGGAGGGCAGGTATGGCGCGGAGGCAATGATTGCGAAGCCAAACTTCCACAGCCGAAGCGTTTTCTCCGAAAACCTCGTTGCCGTAGAATTGCGCAATCTCGAGGTGAAGTTCAACAAGCCGATATATGTGGGTATGTGCATACTCGACATATCCAAAACGTGCTTGTATGGATTTCATCACGAGTATATGGTACCATTGTATCGGAATAAATGTAAAGTGATGTATACCGATACAGATAGCCTCATATATGCCATTGAGAGCGAAGATGTATATGCAGACATGAAGTGTGACATTGAAAAATTTGATACGAGCGACTATTCAGCGGACAATAGGTATGATATGCCGCTTGTCAATAAGAAGGTACCCGGTCTCATGAAAGACGAATGCAATGGTGCAATTATGACCGAGTTCATTGGACTTCGATCGAAAATGTATGCGACACGTGTCGAGGGTAAGAAGGATACTAAAAAAGTTAAAGGTGTCAAGAGCAATGTTGTGGCTAGGACAATCACGTTTGACGTTTATGCCCGATGCTTGAAGGAAGACATTGAAATGATGCGTAGTCAAACGTGTATTCGATCGAAGTTGCACAAGGTCTACACCATTCGTGAGACGAAAATCGCTCTAAGTCCTCATGATGATAAGCGGTATATCATACCTGGGACCTCTGATACCCTACCATGGGGGCATTACAGAATACCGTCGTGAAAAGTTTTGTAATTTTTTTCCCCCCACAACCTTGATGTAAAATTGTGTATACTTTGTGAATATCGATGTATAAAACTCGTGAAAATTATGTATATATTTTGTTCACTCGATGTTAAAATTATGTTTGTTGTATATATTGCGCAAGAATGGATTTATTATTTTCCGTAAATAAAGAAGCGGACTTTTTATAATCACATGTGTATATTCACTCTATCCATCTCCTCACGTTCCACGAAAAAGGATGACGGCGAGAAGGGGGGAAGCCTGCTGTGGAGTCGGTCGGAGGCCTTGGAGGGATGCGGGGACGACCAGCAGGTCAAGAGTCATAAAACATACATATTTTTCCATTTTCTTTATTATCGACTACAAATCGGATTTACTTATCCAACTATTGTGGCTATTGTCGAAACCTAACCACTTTACAAACATTCGATTACCGCGCTTCTTCAATACCGCTTCAATGAGATAGATATCGGGGTGCTTGACCCTGAGAAGCTCTTGTTCGTAGAAACCACCGGCGATCGGTTCATCTTTATGGTCCTTCAAGTGGTACGTCACGGGATGAGTTTTTTTCACACGATAGATGGTAAATATTTCTGTTGTCCAGTTTGGGGTGTAACCCTTTTCGAAAACAGTCTTAAATTTGCTGATTCTCACTTTATCACCAACGGCGAATTTCAGTTGTCTTTTTATTGGAGGCTTATTGAAAATCTGCTGCAATTGCTTCTCATTTTCCGCGTTGACATTTCTCGGCTTCATCTTAATGGTGCGATGTATCGAATCGTTGTACTCGGCTACTAGATTATCAAGAATATCGATCCACTTATAATTACCACGAAGACTAAATTGCATCCACATCTTGTTCTTCAATGTACGATTGAAACGCTCGCAAATGGATGCCTTCAAGTTGCTATATGTTGAATACATGTGAATATTGTACTTTTTCATGATGGCCTTGAAGTCACAATTGTAGAATTCTTTTCCCTGATCGACATGCAAGTTCTGCGGTATGCGTCCCTTAACGAGGATCGACTTCATTGCTGCTGCTACATCTTTACCACTCTTACTCAAAATTGGCATGGCCCAGGCGAATTTCGAGAAGGTATCGATGACGGTGAGAAGAAATTTGTGTTTGGAGTTTTGACGCGCGTATGATGACATATCGACGAGATCGGCTTGCCAGGTTTCGTCCATGCCCCGGATGTCCACATGCCGACGCGGATAGTTTCGTCGAGCAGGCTTATGTAGCTCTAGCACGAGAGCGCTCCTTTTCTCGTTCATTTTCCAGTCCACGCAGTCGCGCATCCAATTCAGCAATGACGTGTGAATTACGCATCACCAAATCTTGTAGAGTTTTGACATTGGCCTCGAGTGTTTTTGCAATGTCTCTTATCGTAGCTTCAAGTCCATTAACCAACAATTGACTACTCTCATTCATTTCTTTGCGTATGTTCTTAATGATAGTTCGGGATCTCTTTTGTAACGCACTTAGAGTGATGGCGTCATCTTCTCCTTCTGGATTTGCAATGTTACACAATCGTTTCTGCCCCAAGTCATAATGACCATCTGCGGTAATTCTAAAGCCAATCCCAGGTCGACCTGGAGGACCTTGCTTACTGTGGAGTACACTCCTACTTGAATGACGTCCAAACACATCGACACTCATGATGAGAATGTATAAATTCTCCGATGTCGACTTAATAAATGATTTCAGCTTCTCGCAATTCCTCGATAATCGATATAATTTCATTCGCATGGGCCGAATTTCCGGCTGCTTGTGATGCCAAGAGTAAACGAAGACGATCTACTAGCTCATTTGGATTGTCCCAATAAATATAGTCCGATTGTGTGTTTTTTCTAGCTAGCTTATACTTTGGCATACCCTGTCCCACATGATGATCAACTATATTTGCAATATATGTGTTAAATTTGTGGCTGGTGTTACGTCGTATAGTCTCACTAGGCTTATAAAATTTTTTGTGCGCATTCGTCGAGATTACAATCTTTTCATAGTTTTTCAAATCGTCCGGTGTGAGAGTTTCGACATTGGGCACTTTTTTAAACAACAGCTCTGTTAATCCAACAGTTTTCGCATAACTCGCATCTCCCACGCGAATATGTTGAGAGTCGAAAATTATCGGAGAATTACCAATCATTAATTTGTTGCTTGCGAGATTCCGTACACCATATAATACATCCAAGTTTGCCTTTCTATTTGTTTGTAATAGCAGGATATATTCACGGATCAATTCCTCGACATTTTGCGAGTCATCATCATCATCCTCGTATATTAATTTAAACGAATCTTGGGTTTCACTCTTGAAGGAATCTTGTGCCTCGTTCTTCAATTGATGTTTCGCACTATTTAATGCATCTCCTTCTTCAACATTATCACTCACTTTTTCATCCTTAATTTCCTCCTTCACCACCTCACCGTTTTTATATGACACCAATTTCTCCAATGGTCTCACGATAGGCTTAAAGACATCTTGCATTCTCTGCTCATCGCTATCTTTTCCAATTTTGATCATCCGATGCTTTCGTCTGATTGCATCTCTCGCTTTGGCAATTTCATGCAATACATCTTTTTCTCGCAACAGTTGTTCGCTCTTCATGTTGTCACTGCCACGGTATGCACAATACTGTCTCTTCAACTACCAGCGATGAGTCATTTATCAATGGTTAGAAAACAATCAAAACCCTGTCTATATCGGCCTTCGTTAATATCGCTATCCTTATCAATTGTGACAAATGCATACTTGTCGGAATTCCAGCATTTCACGCACATGTTTTTAAAGCACGTATAAGTCATATCCGTATTAACATGATCGTTGTAGACGTGTTTGAGATTCATATCGTCCTGCTTGAAAAGCACCACGAAATTTGCATTATCTCTCACGAGATGTTTGGGGATACGAGTGTACGTCTGACAAAGATAAAAACTGTCAACAATCTCGTGTCTTCCCATGGAAAAGAAGGCCCGAACATTATCCTGCTTTTCGCATGCTATATCATCAAAGATGAATATAGAGTTGGATCGTGCATCACTTGGTGCTATCACTTGTTCATGCGCCTCGAATGGATGATATTCAACTCCACTCACAGGTTCGAGTAATTGTTCGAGCAACTTATACTTTGGCTGCTTCAACGATTTGGAATACAAGTAAATGTTCTCAAATCTCAAACCATTCGGATGGATGATGAGAGTGAGCAAAGCGTTGGTTTTCCCACAATTCGATGGACCGCAAAACAGTGCACGTATGCTATCCGGCAATAAATTCCTATGACGTTTTTGTTTCTTCTTCCTCCCTCCGTCTTCGACAAACTCGTCGAAATTTATCACGGGGAGTCCACCTCCGATAGTTTGCTTCTTGGACGTCATCTCACACACGACTAACGATGAAATCATATAAATAGGATTCTTATAGGGATCATCAATCAGTCGCATATTGTCTTTAGACATGATCGTGCATAGCAAGAGCGGTAAAGGTTTAGTCAACCGCCTAATCATCAAACTCCCCGTTGAACTACATCTGCCGGGGTATCAGTATTGTGGGCCAGGCACAAAGTTGGTCAAGCGCCTTGCTCGTGGTGATCCGGGCATTAACCCATTGGATACGGCTTGCAAACAACACGATATTGCGTATTCGAAAAATCCAGATAATCTTGAGGCGAGACATTTGGCGGATAAAGTGATGGCTGAACAGGCTGTACAACGTGTTACCGCGAGAGACGCTAGTATCGGTGAAAAAGCTAGTGCTTGGGGTGTGGCAAATATTATGAAGACAAAGAGAAAATTCGGTATGGGAATGAAGGCCCGTAAGGGTGGCGTTTGTTTGAAAAAGATAATTGGCGCTGCAAAGAAGACAATGATTCAAAGTAATGATCCGCATAAGATTATTAAATCAGCTCTAAAGGGTGCTCGTGCAGCTGTAAAGATGCAAGGTGGCAAAGTACGCACACCTCGGGTTCTACCTGTACCCCATAAAATTGGTGGTTTATTGCCCTTCCTCGTGCCCATTTTTGCTGGTCTTAGCGCTGCGGGTGCTTTGTCGGGTGGTGCGGCTAGTATAGCTAAAGCCGTAAATGCTGCTCAAGCAGCTAAACGTGAATTGGATGAAAGTAAGCGTCATAATCGAACAATTGAAGCAATTGCATTAGGTCGGGGTCTACATCTGAAACCATATAAGCAGGGATTGGGCCTTCATATCAAGCCAAAAAACTAGAAGTTACGCTACCTCACCGACCCCTCACCGACCGCGACCTACTTGAATATGCAAAAATCCTAAAGATTCCACATTTTCGCGGGGTTTACATGCGCGACACATTGCCAACAAGCGGACCTCTCAAATGTGAAGCAGCAATTGTAAATTTGGATGCAAATGCCGGTCCTGGAACGCACTGGGTCGCTTACAAAAAGACTGGATTGAAAGTCATGTACTTTGATAGTTTCGGCAATCTTCCACCACCATCTGAACTCATGAGGTATTTTCGTGTTGGTAGCGTAAATTATAATTATAAGGGATATCAGGAATATGATACGATTGAATGTGGGCATTTGTGTCTCAAATTTCTTTGTCGACAATTGCAGCACAAAGCCAAGTATACACTATATATAGGGGGAAAATGATGTGGGGAATTCAGTTGTTAATTTACCAGCATCATGGACGAAAGTTTAACATTGACCATATCTGGCTCATCGTCCATACTCGAGGCGCAATACTTTCCCCCCATCGAACTCTCGCCACACAAAAATTATACTCTCGGTCTCGTGGAATTGTTAACCTTCAACTCTATTCCCAATATCGACGTTGACCACGATAAACTTTACGTGGGAGATGAGGTGTTGACGATACCTACGGGCAGTTATGAAATAGAGGATATTGAGACGTTCGTACAAGCAGAGCTCTCACGTAAAAACATCAAAATCAGCATTAAGCCCAATAATAATACGCTACGCAGTGAGATCGAGTGCGATCGTGATATAAATTTTGAGCCGAAAGATTCTATTGGGCATCTACTAGGCTTCACCGCACGCAAATTGGAAGCCAATAAAAGGCACGAATCGGACCTTCCGGTGGCCATTCTCAAAGTGAACGCCTTACGCGTTGAGTGCAACATTACCGCTGGCGCCTATATTAATGGACAAAAAGTACACACAATTCACGAATTTTTTCCATCTGTGCCACCGGGCTATAAGATCATTGAAGTTCCCTCCCACGTAATTTATCTGCCAATCACGAGCCGAACGATTGACGCGATACAGCTTCGCATAGTGGATCAGGACGGTGATTTGGTAAATTTCCGCGGTGAAGTGATCACCATACGCCTGCATATAAAGTCGTGATGGGTATAGTTTTCAATAGACCTTCCAATAACAATAAACGGCCATGGATAAAAACAATCAGTCGTCGGCCAGCGCCCAAAGTGCTAACACCTCAAAACGTGCTACTCTTGAAGAGTTTGGGTCTCAAAGTGCGTGGCGAAAGCGCGTAAAAAATTATTTAGTCTGTGCTCTGTGCATCTGTTGCGTGAAATGGAGGAAGAAATTGTAAACATTCAGGCGCCTGTGGTCTTTGATGAATCTATCATCCATTGTGAGATTCACGCTCATCAACCATATGCATCTTCAACCTTCAATAACAGCGATGAAATCCGTATTGCCATCCAACATCAAGACCTCTCCATCCTGCCAAGCAAGAGTTCTCTACACATATGTGGGAAATTATCCAAGCGCGATGGGACGCCGACCGCTGCTACAAGTCTCGTCAACAATGCCATTTGCCATTTGTTTGAGGAAGTGCGATATGAATTGAATGCCATAGAAATCGATCGTAATAAGAATGTCGGCATTACGAGTGTAATTAAGGGATATTCATCTCTCTCACCGGCCAAAAGTTCTATGCTCGAGAACACTGGATGGCTCGATGTCGAAGAGACGAAGCAGATTGTAGATGTATCGGGAAACTTTGATGTGTGCATTCCGCTCAGCATGCTCCTCGGGTTTGCCGAAGATTATCGTAAAATTGTCGTAAATGCCAAGCACGAGTTGATCCTCACGAGATCAAAGACCGACGACAATGCCATTGTACAAACAGCGCCCGAAGACTACAAACTCGTATTGCATAAAATAGAATGGCTCGTGCCGTATGTAACAGTCTCCGATCAGCGAAAAATTCAACTATTAAAGTTTCTCGCCAAAGACGCACCAATCTCCATGAGTTTTCGAACATGGGAACTGTATGAATATCCATTGCTGCCTGCGACCTCTAAGCACGTATGGTCTGTGAAAACCTCGAATCAGCTGGAGAAGCCACGTTATGTCATACTCGCGCTGCAGACGGGACGGAAAAATAAGAAGCAACAAAATGCGAGCCACTTTGATCATTGTAACCTGAGCGATGTTAAACTTTACCTCAACTCTCAATGTTATCCATATGGAAATTTGAATTTGAACATTGATCAAAATCAATATGCTCTACTCTACGAGATGTACGCAAACTTTCAACCGACCTATTACAACAAAGAGGCTGAACCATGGCTGAGCAGAATTGAATTTTTAGAAAAAGCGCCCCTCGTTGTCATTGACTGCTCAAAGCAAAACGATTCTCTCAAGTCTGGCCCTGTTGACGTGCGCCTTGAGTTCGAATTGAAAAATAATATTCCGCCACACACTTCAGCATACTGCATGATCCTCCATGATCGTATTGTCGAGTACAATCCAATCAGCGGTGGGGTTAAAAAATTGGTATAAAATCATGCCGATAATTCGCGTCCACGTCAGTCAACATGGAGCTTATCGTCGATGTACAGGGCTTCAAGAGCCCCATCAACAAATTTGTCCTAAAGGAGATGTCCATCATCAAACTCCACGACAAGGATGCTGAACCGCTGACGCTCGCTTTCGTCGCACCATTTGCATGGGACTCTTTACCGGCCAAGTACAAAATGACAAACAAGTGGTTGGAACGAAATTTCCATGGAATACGATGGGATCACAGCGGCATACCATACGAGGCAGCTAGAAAGACAATTCGCGAAATCTTGCAAGGAGCCCCCACCATCTATGCGAAGGGATTCGAGAAATGCGCATGGCTATCAAGATTCACGGATCCCACGACAAACGTCATCGACTTGGAGACTCTGGACTGTCCATCGCTGCAGAAGTTGCCGAAAATCACAAACTCGAAATGCCCCCATCATTCCTTCAACACGAAATACAACTGCGCCCATGATAATGTAAAATCGCTGAAAAGCTGGTTAAGTGTATACGAAGCGTTGTGTGAGCGAGGGATTTTTTTAAAATGAATAAAAAAACATTTCGATGAAAATATATACCATTTGTATTCTTCATTTATTTTACGACGAAAATTGTTTTGCATTTCTCCTTCTCATACATTTCGATAAAACAGTTCTTTACATACATTTTTACATAGTCAAACACTTCAAACGTCGAAACGATGGTGAGACGACTGTGATCTGGACGGCTGTTCCACTTAACGATGCTGCCCCAACGAATTTGCCCTTTTCCACCATACTCCACGACGATGGAACTTGACGCTGATGTATTTTCCACAACTGCATGTAGAATTGACTCTTACGCGCCAGTTGCAGCATACTCTCGATGATGCAGACAGCCGTTCGACGATGGTGTTCCAACGAATTTCGTATTTTTCCACCATGTGTTCTCAGACTTGGAAAAAGTATATGCTGTTGTATTTTCCACCTTTGTATGTCATCCAGAGACGATGATCCCGTGCCGCTTGCCGCATTCGCTCGAACGTTTCCAAATCTTCATCGAAGGCCTTCACAAGTCGCGCTGGTAAGAAGATAGTGAATTCATCCGCGATGTCCGCGAGGTAGCGTTTCCCAAACTTGGTTTGTACGGCCCTCATGTCGGAGATTCGATGATCCGAGTGAACGCGGAGTTCTGACAGCTTCTTCGTTGGAAGGAATTCCGCCATCACGCTGACTTTGTTGATACTCGAGAGATCCATTTTCCCCGCACTTTCAAAGTTCTTTTTGGAGAGATGTTGATGTCGCGGTGGAATACTGCAGTCTGAGCTTGGACTACGAAATTATAAGCTCCCTCATAACCCTCCCACTTAAATTTTCAAACTTCTCCCCACTTTTCCAATCATGAAAAACAGGTTCAAACACTTTTGAAGAACCTCGAACGTGGAGAATTTCCCCCCACGACATTTTTTCACACTCCCAAAAACAGGTTCAAACACGTTTGAAGAACCCCGTACGTGGAGAATTTCCACAGCATTTTTCACATTCCCGACGTTGAGGTGGGGGGCCATCGATGTAATCTTTCATCTGTGGTGTATTATAATGCTCCATACATGGAAGATATGATATCACTTCATTATCGTTCCGATGATGTTCTGGCAAACGATCCCACAATAAGCCAACATATTCACCCCAATATTTTAGGAGCAAGACCTTTGGAACCTGTTCGAGCTCGTTTTTGGTCAAGTCCAGGGGGTGCTTGGCCGGATGCACTGCGTACATACTCGCACATCTGAACATCTCGACGTTATATTTCGTAATGAATACGAGTCCTCGATACATCGAAACATTTTTCTCCCGAGTGCAGCTGTGCTCCGGTGGCCCATCTGGGGTCAAAAACCCTTTGACGATAGGTCTCTAAAGTTTATAGTTTTTCCGAGAAATCCCGACTTGTCAGGGCCTGTCTCGGGTGTTGGCGAGAGTCGTGACAGGAGTGGACACGCATACAAACATTTTAAAGATTTCGGAAACGAAACCAAGCGCATCACACCTGCATTTCATAAATAAACAGCTTTGAAAAGCCGTCCCCTTCATGTATCGCTTCAAATTAACGAAATTTTCCTACCCATATATGGCCATTACATACACACATATCGTGTGTGTGTGAGTTCTATTTTCACACGGACTAAATAGTGTAGAAAGAAAAACACTGCATCGATGCTAATCTTTTTTTATGTCTATAATAAATTAGGAGATTTATGGGTTTTCAACGGTCACTCACCACTACCTGACCCCCGCCCCCACAAAACACTCGTCGACGACGGCTTCCCCCTCCCGACAGTCGCTCTTCCGACCACATGGCTACCCCCTCCACAGAGACCCCTGACGTCACGTCCCCGCGCTGGACCCCCCCCCCCCCCCCCCCCCGCCACCAGGCACTTGGCTTCCCCGCGCTGGACCCCGCCGCCCCGCTCCCCCCTGAGATGCCTGGGTTAGAACCGCCCTAGCTCTTCTACTTACAATTAAACACTGTTATAATAAAAATATATTTCTATCACTACGTATTGTATTATTATTATGTTCGACCTTTTCACCGTTAATTATGCAACTAATACATACTGTTCATTGAGCATTCCTATATTAAAAATATTCTTGTATCTTTACGCATTTACGGAGATCTCTCTGGTATAATCATTGTATATCTCTCTCGCACGCAGCCCACTTCTCAAGTATCATTCTGCTTCATATACGGGTCACTTCTTATTATTTATTTGTTCCGTCTCTGTCACATGCAGTTCACTTCTCGAAGTCTTAGCATTAGTGGCGCCATCCCTGTTTGACCACACTTTTGTAGCCACTTTTTTTCAAGTCTCTTCATAAGAGTTCGGACTCCTCCCACTCCAGCTCTATGAGCAGGGGGCTGGCATCTTTCAGAATTTTTGCTACGGAAAATATTTTCTGATTGTAGTGTTCTACTCTGCCACTCGTGGCGCTTGTTCTCGAACAATCCTGAGGCGTGCGCAGGGGCTATGTATATATATACACGCATGCACACATATAATTCGAAGACTTTCCATAGTTTCAAATGCGACGATCGGCTAGTACGGTGAAAAAGGCACCTTTTCACGATTACGCGGGTACCCTGAGGTACTATCGTGTACAACACAATATCGGTAATTTCATCAATTCCGCACCGCGACTTAAACTCCAAACGTCAAAATAGTCGTATTCGGCGTCGGGGTGGCTAGAATCGTCGGGGCAATAAGAATATTGTCAGTGACCTACTAGCGCCACGGGGAGAGGTAGAACTAAAAAAACGGTCAAAAAGCGTAGCATTTTTATATACGGCAAGGAATAGGAGGTGCCAGCCCCCTAGTCGCGAGCCAAGGAGTCTATAGGAAAGGTGTCCAATCTCCGCATTCTGGCGTGTCCGTAAATGTGCCCTGAAACAAAGTTCCGCATAAGCGGCGCTGCGGAAGCTACTCTGGTAGAAATTTTTTCCCGCATTTTTTCTAAAAAACTCCTATTTTCTCCCAAAATTTATCCGATTTTTTCAGTGAATTGAGACCTTTCGGACAAATCCGGAGAAAAAATATTTCCACATTACTCCGAAATTTCCCGAATTTCTCCGAATTTCTCTAAATTTTCCCTTTTTCCTGCATTTTTCTTAAAATCTCCTATTTTCTCCCAAAACTTTTCCGATTCTCTCCGATTTTTTTTCACCGAATGGAGACTTTCTTTTGAGAGAATTGAGAAATCTGGAAAAAAATATTTTCACATTACTTCGAAATTTCCCAAATTTCTCTGCATTTCTCCAAACTTTCCCTTTTTTCCAAATTCCTTTAATTTTTTTGGAAATTTGGAAATCCTTTTTTTACCATTAGTCCTCATAATTTTTCCTACATAAATCTAAATCAGTGCGATAATACTTGTGCAAACCAAAGAATATAATTTTCTTTGCACAAGTATTATCTTTCGGATTACCGTACCGTGCATGAAAAGATGATTGCATTTTTTTCTGAATATTTAGTTTTCCACTTTCTTACATTTTGAAAAAAGAACAAAAATAATGACCTGCTATTGTGCATAACAAATAAAATTTCAAATATTAAAAGAAGACCAAATAGAAGAGTAAAAATCACGGTTGAATGATAAAAAGGAATATAAAAGAATGTACTGATTTTAACTCACGACTTTTAAATTTTGTTAGACAAACTCAACTCTTGTTCGAGTATTTCATTGGCCGAGTTGCAATGGTTTTTTTCTTTACTCTGCTTCTTCTAGTTTTTTACATTTTGAAAAAATAAACAAAAATAATGTCTTGTTATTGTGCGGAAGAAAAATAAAAAAAATTACATGAAGATGAAGTAGAAAAGTAAAAATCACACTTGAATGATAAAAAGAAATATAAATAAATGTAATGATTTTAACTTTCACGACTTTTAACTTTTGTTAGACAAACTCCCCGGGAAAAAAGTTCATATGTGAATATATCTGAATCATATCTGTAGAATCAGATATGATCAGACAAGAAAAATGGCCATATCTGTTCATGTAGTGTCGTGACAGATCATGTATGCTTATATATGAGCATGTATGATCATATAAGAGCCATTTTGATCATTTTGAGAGCAGACCCGTCCATATCGCAGCAGATCTGATCAGATCCAATCCCTAAGCAAGATCTGATCTAGTTGGACCAGATCTGATTTTATTGGGTCAGATCTGATCATGTCAGGTAGATCTGATTTTATTGGACCAGATCTGATCATGTCAGGCAAATCTAATCTTATTGGACCAGATCTGTCTGTCCGTATAAGAATAAAATACCGTGGATCCCAGTAGACCTGGACATCTATGAACAATAGACCTGCCCATATGATAGAATCATAGTTTATCTGAACTATCTCAAATCTTGTTAGTGCAGTCATGAAGATATTAAAATGTTTACATATATAGAGCGGGGTTATTAACACGTCATCACTTGACGTGTTAATAATTAATAATATTATAGTAACTCACATGATCACATATAATACAGTCAGGTGAGGTGCCATATCTGATCGGACATCATCTCATATCCTCATATATCGTTTCATATATTCAGATGTGCATATACGATTCAGAACTGCATATACGATAAAGTATGAGTGTATAAGACTTCGTATATTTTCCAGGTTTGGTATCGTATCTGATTGGATAAAATTTTATATGAACGTACCTACTCATATATCACATCATATATGTTCAGATATGGTTTCACGCTGCCAACGGCCTTGGTACCTGACCAGATAAAAACATTTATGAGATCTATATAGCGGAGTCTGGTACCGTATTTGATCGGATATGATCTTATACGAACAGATACGTTCACATATCACATCATGTATGTTCAGATACGAATTTACGGTACCAACTCGCCTTGGTACTTAGCCAGATATAAACAGATATGAGTTCATGTATGGTCAGGCCAGATACTGTATTTGATCAGATATGATCTTCTATATGCATATGCGATGTGGAATATGATCAGACTTTATCATATATGATACTGTAAAATGTCAGATATAAATATATCTGATACATATATGACAATATCTGAAACATATATGAACATATCCACTCATACATGAACTTTTTTCCCGGGTTAACTCTTTTTCGAGGGTTTCGTTGGCCGAGCTGCAATGGTTTTTTTCTTTACTCTTCTTCTTCTGCTTTTTTACATTTTGAAAAAGTAAAACACAAACAATGACTTGTTATTGTGCGTAACAAATAAAACAAAAAAAATTAAGATGAAGTAGAAGAGTAAAAATCACGATTGAGTGATAAAAAGTAATATAAAAAAATGTAATGATTTTAACTCTCAGAACTTTCAACTTTTGTTGGACAAACTCAACTCTTTTTCGAGTTTTTCGTTGGCCGAGCTGCAATGGTTTTTTCCTTTACTCTTCTTCTTTTTTTACATTTCGAAAAAACAAAGTAAAAGTAATGATTTGTTATTGTGCGTAACAAAAATAAAAAATTAAATGAATAAAAGTAGAAAATGTAAACAAGCAAAAAAAAACTATACGGATGAAATTAACTTCCAACTTTCTTAAACTTTGTTAACATCAAACTTAAAAAAAGCTGCTTGAACGAAGTAAACTCTTGTTTGACTTTTTCGTTGGCTGCACTTCAATCTTTTTTTTCCTTTTTTTTGTCTTTAGTCTTTTTTCCATCGCTGTCTGAATTCTCTTTATCTTTGGAATTCTCTCTGTAATCTGTATTCTCTGTCGTCCGTATTCTCTTTAACGTCATTTCTCCAGTCCTTTTTTTCTTTCTTCCTTCTTGTAGATTTCTTTAAACTCAGTAAGTAAAAAATATCGACAGCGTTTGATTGCTCTTCGTAAGTAACTGTTTAGTTTAGAATTTTCCCGTTCTGCGGCGATCCCAGTATAGCCATGTTTGGGGAGCCGCTTGGCGAAACACTCAGCGACCGCTAATCGTTTGATGGGTGTCAATTTTTTTCGATCCAAGCGCACTGTTCGCGCACAACTCGATTAGCCAATTCTTCCGATGTCCATATGCCATAAGCTAATGTTATTACAAATGTGGACTTTGTGGGCTTCGCTGTGTGCGATGTATGTGCACCAAACTCCATGGCCTAGATCGACATCATTTTCTGATGTGTCCATTGGAACATCAGGATCTGCATTTTGAAGGTTATTGGAACTAGGACCAGGTTTTTTACTTACAAAAATATCAAAATGATATACAAATAAACACTTTAGTTTTACCGATCTGATAATAATTTTTTCAAATAGCTAGCATTACCCTGTTTTTTTCTCGAGCAGTGATTTTTTATATACTCTTTCGTAAAATGTTGCTCTTTCCTCAGCGTGTTTCAGAAAATTATCTGAATCCATCTCATTTGTGTTCGATGTTGGTTCAATTGGTGCGTTCTTAGTTGTGATACGGCAACTATGATTTTTTTCGTTTTCTAAATGAATGGCATCGAAATCAGACGACGCTTTTGTTGAATGATTATATTTTAGTGATAGTGATTCCAAATATGCTTCGATAACCTTGAGTTGATGAGGTCCGCCCTTTCTTTTTTCTTTTTTTTTCAATGTCTGTGAATGATGTAAAGAAATTGAAAGTTCTCAAAACAATTTTATCATTTACTATTTTAAAACATATAGGATATTAGAAAATCTGACAAAAATTATGTTTCATAAAGCACGCATTCAATGCTTGCTTTGAATGCATGCTTGAAGCATGCATGCAAACGCCCCATGCAGAGCAGACGCCCATTTTTTATTATTTTAGCTAATCTACTTACAAATCTACTGCAAAATTAGAAAACGATTGACTAAAAAGTTCGAGAAATGTTTAATTTATATTTTTTCATATGTAACATTGTCTTTTAAGAAAAATTCATTGAACACATAGGTTGGTTTTACGCGTTGACAAGATTGATACGCATATTTAATGCCATTGTTTTCAACTAGAAGGTTTGATATCGTCGCGAAGTTTGTTCTTAAATTATTAAGGGGAGAGTAGGGGTTTGCACTTTTGAAAAATCGATTTTTTTCTTCTTTTCTTATAGTTAAGCATTTCAAGAATATACTCCCAAAATTTCAAGTAAATCAGAGCAAAACTCTCGAAGGTATTGACAGGTATTGAGCGTCAGTTAGTTGTTGTACGTTCGGTCGGCACTTGTTCTCAGTGATTTTATAGTTTCGTCAAGACATTTTCTGATTAAAAATGCCGAGATAGTCTACAGTTTCAAGAAGTGACCGAACAGATACAAGACCGTATCTGTGCAGATCGAAAAAAAAGGCCTAGTCCACGTAAAAAAAATGAGGTTGAAGCTAATACGACGAGTGCATCATCGAAAAAGATAAAGTTCAATACTAGTGCGAGCGTGCCGGAAGACGTTGCAAGTCATTATAGAATCGTCAATTTTTTGCTTTTTTTCTCAACAATTGCAAGTTTGGTGAAATGTGCTCGGTGTGATGGTGCAGTTGCGTTGAAAAGTTGTAAAAAAAGGTTCTGGCTTTCAAATCCAGGTAAAATGTGCCAATTGTGATCTACGCTATATACTGTCGAGTGAGAAAACTGGTCATCGCTACGAAATCAACACTCGATTTGTTTTCGTAATGCGTACATTAGGCTTGGGTTTAGCAGGCTGCAATAAGTTTTGCGGTTCAATGGACATTACAAGTAATTTTTGCGCCACATTGTTTTATTTGGATATTATGAAATAGAAAGTCTGAATCAGCTAAGTTGGAGGATTGCATCGAAAAAACTACCTGGCAGCAAACAAATCGTTGAATTTGCATCCTACGTGGCTGCATGCCCTTTCAAAGAAGATGCTGGTGCTTTTTCACCTTTCCGTCAGATGTGAACATCAGTGTTGGGCCGAGCGCTCACGAATACGCAAGATTGGAGGATAACTGTCGCATCAACAGGGTCGAGATACAAGCTGAGAAGCAGAGCAAAGAAGCCAAGATAAGGCAAAGGCTTGAAAAAAAGAGGCTGAAGACATCGAAGCTGCTGCGGGGAGTCTACTTTATGGAGCTGGAATCGATGATTCAGTTTATAGTTGAATTAAAAAAACACTTTTTAGCTTCTAAAACTTTAAACGCGTTTTTCTCGAACCCACTTTTTCAAAGCCCGTGTTCACTGCCATTTGAAAACTACATGACCGATTTATTTCCAACTTAGTACTGTCACGTCCTGAGGGGACGTAGGCATATATTTTTTACGTTTCCCTCTTTGTAGCCTACGCCTAGCGCAATAGCTCGAGATAAGGGTAAAAAGGGGTAGTGCTTAGGTAAAAATGGGATGACCAATTTGGTTAAGTCGATTAAATTGATAATACAGAACATGTAAATTAAGTATTTCGCTTACATTTGTCGATGCGCCGTGTGTACAATGGTTGGAGATACAGAAGGTCGAATCGGGCCTTCGTCGGTAGACCGGACCGCTCGGTTACGGGTTTAGCGGAGCTGGTGTTCTTCACGTAGACACATTCTTTCAATGCATGAGTATTTATTGCGAGTCGAGTTTTCGAATTAATTGGGAATTTACGCAATTCAATGTATCGATGTTAGTGTGGACGCTCAAAATGAATAATTGGAAGTTTTATAAGTCGTACTTTACAAAATATAGACAGAACTTGTAACAAGTGTACCGGAGATATACTAATTTTTAGAGTTAACGTCTGGACTTGTCGGATACTGTCAGGAGACAGCTTTTCGTTTCGAACTAGATCTGATGGAAGATGTTGGAGACTTATCCGATCGCGATGGAAACTGTTGGGAGACTGACTTCAACGAGCGGTGATGGAACACTTCGTTGCCAAGTGGAAAATAGGAGAGGTTTCGTTAATGGGGGAAGGAGTGCATTTTCGTGATGCATTTTCTATTGGGATTGGTGGAAAGGGCATCAAATATGTGTCTCTTCGAGTGTGTCTTTCGAGAAGTGATTGGTCGAAAATGGAGAGTGGGAGCAGGACGTAGTCTGCGAGTCATATTCGTCGCTCTATTTCCAGGAATTGGAGCAACGTTTCTTTTATCTGGAGCACGGAAAAATACCGGAGGAAAAAGGGGCCTTGGCCGCGTTGTAGGTCTTACCCTAAGATAGGCTTTGTTGCCCCAGGTGTGAGAGCGCATGTGGTCTCAGGTCAACGTCCTGGATCAGAGGATTTTCTTCTAGCGAGCCTATATTTTTTGGGTGTACAGAAGATTTGTACGTTTCGTTTGTCACGGGCCGATATTTTCCGTTCTCTTCGAGTCACTGTGCAGTCTCGTCTTATAACTAAAGCATCTATCGTAACCTATGTTATGAATACTTAAAGTATGACCACATGCGTTGGACGTACTAATAATCCGAAGTTTTCCGTTTGTGTATTTTTGGTCTTAGAGCGCTCCGCGATGCGCTCGGGCCCCGCTTGCGCTTGGATTAGGGAGCGGGCCCACTCGAGTTTCCCTAAATTATTCCCCGGGGAGTGAATGTACAATTTTTTTACACAGGGACTAAACAATGTTATCGAGTCTAACCCTGTATGTACTGCCTTCGCAAGCAGATGTGACAGTACACACTTTCTACATATAAAATACTTCCCCCAACGGTTAGTTTGGGGTTTTTCTTTACATTGAGGGCGTTTTCCACCCCCAGAATGACGGAATTTTTCGTGAAAAATAGCACTTTTCACTTTACATGACCACCAGAAATTTAGAAATTAAAAAAAAAATGATCAAAGACCGTTGGGGGGAGGATTTGATGATACTTTGACTAAATTTTAATGGTACTTCATTTCAGATAATTTCTGGCTGAGATACAGTGAACACCGCAAATCGTGTTTTTCCAAAGGCGTTCTTGGAAAAGCTTTGTCACCGGCTTGTTTGTGGATATTTTCGCGTACAAATTTCACGGAATGTTCTTGAAATGACACTCAACAATGTACAAAAGGTTTCAATAAATTTACTCTATCCATATAAATGAAAAAAAATTGGCAACAAAGTGTTTTTTTCACGCTGAACCCCCTACCCTCCCCTTAAATCAATTATTATAGTCAAAATTGTTAAAAAGTATAGAATATTGTTCCAAATGACATCATACAGATTTTTTATTTACATGTAAATCTATAATTTATAACATATTTTTTTATATCAAATTATATTTCCAAAAGTCAATGTGGGCATCTCTCGGAAAAATGTAGTACTTTTCAGGTTACCTTTCGTTATTGAGGTATTGAATGTTCATGAACTTCCTCTGGGTCGCTCAGTGTTTGAATAATCCCTGAATGATTTAGTTTAGGAACTTTTATTCGGCCACTTGTACTGATTTTAGAATTTAGCTGATCTTCACGGTCTGTTCGAGAATATTTTGAGGTTACTTTGTATTCGTCCAAAGGGTACAAAGGTAGTTATAGTATAGTTTAGCTTGACAATTACGGTGACACAAAGTTTGATTAAGGTTTACAAACTGAGAAAATAGAAAAAACTTACCTGCAACAAGCAAGACGACATTTCTGTTTTTCGTGGTTAGGGCCGTCAAACGTAAATACTTTAGTAGAGGAGGTAGGCCGATTCTAACGCCGGGATCTCAGGGGGGAGTCGAGCGCGGGGAAGCCGGGGTATGCATGGCGGGGGGGGGGATCCTGCATGCGGCAGCCGAGTGCGGGGTTCCGGCGGAGGGAAAGGGGAGGGGTGTTAGAGAGTGGGAAGGCTAGTTTTTGGTGACGATGTCTTTCAGGCGATAGCTCGACCCGCGGGCGAGAGGGGGAAGCCGCTGTCGACTCTGTGGGGGAGGGGGCATCATAGAGTCGCGGGTCCTTGAAAACCCATAAAATCTGATAATTTATTATCAACATTATAGATGAAAGCGGAGCATTTTTGTATAGACTATTCACCGGAGTTCATATATATATAAAAAAAACAACTTAGACAAATGTGCGAGATCTCAGGGAAAGCAGGGCGGGGGGGGGGCTCCAGCGCGGGGAAGCCAAGTGCAGGGGTACGGCGGGGGGGGTGTCGCCGGGCGCGTGTGACGTCACAGAGGGGCCTCTGTGGAGGGGGGCCATGTGGTCCGTGAAGCAACTGGCGGGAGGGAGAAGCCGGCGGCGATGAGTGTTTTGCGTGTGTGTGTGTGTGTGTGTGTGTGCGTGCGTGCGTGCGTGCGTGCGTGCGTGCGTGCGTGTGTGCGTGCGTGCGTGTGTGTGTGTGTGTGCGTGTGTGTGTGTGTGTGTGTGTGTGTGTGTGTGTGTGTGTGTGTGTGTGTGTGTGTGTGTGTGTGTGTGTGTGTGTGTGTGTGTGTGTGTGGAACGAAGGGGGGTGGGGTAAAAAGAATGCTTCGAATTAAATGAAGATAAAACAATAGTTTATTAATAATTCAATTGAACAATGGCCTTGCACAATATATATTATACATAAAATCTTTGGTGTGTGTGTGTTTGCCTGTTTTTCATTGTTTCAAATTATTTTATTTTAAATATCCAACAAATCATGTATCTTATATCATATCTTAACATAATCATATTTTGAAACATACTAAAGATAATACGAACCATCGACCAAGTATAAGTTCCGGCAGGTGGGGCACGTGTCGCGCATTGAAACTTGGTGAGTCGGCCCGCTGCAGTTGTTAGAAAATATCCCCTGGATGTTGTTAAACCGTTCGCTGAAGTAGCCACATCTTTCAATTAGTCGATCAACCGCGCCCCGCATATCAAAGTATCAGAGCACGCAAAATTTCGCCCGATCATTTTCGGTGAGATATTCGTAGTTCACACAGCCCATGACGCCCCGGTTCAATCGATTTATTTGCTGCTGGTCCACTATGATTTCACGCACATAATGGACTCCCTTATCTGAGGCATCACCCAATCCACTATCAAATGATTCCGTATCACTGTCCATCTCGGCCAGATCCATGTCATCATGTGCAAGCACTTCAATGTCCGCGGACTGACCACTTCATCATCGTCATCATCGGCGATATCAATAACGTCTTCGTCTACCCCAACTTCCACTTCGTCGTCATGGGCGATATTCACGACAACCTCCATCTCATCATCGACGAGATCGATCACTTCAATTTGGTTCGACATTTTTCTTAACTGATTTTCCGTTTTCCGACTCTTCCACAAGGACACCTCGGAGGTTGAAGACTGGAATGGCGAAAACTGCTGTTCCGATCCTTCTTCGGATTTCGATTTTTGATCCTCATAGGCTTATAGTAAGGTGGGGGCTTATTGTAGAAAAAAAAACCTTGCAAGATGGTGCATCCTGGCCAGGAGATAAACGAAATTTTTTTTTCTTCAACTATCCCTGTGGGGGTAGGCATCTGCTGTCCACAAAAGTGTGCACTCGTAGAGGTGAAAGCTGGCCGGGCTCGCCAATCATTGACTTTCGCGATCTTTACAGAACAGCGTCTAGGTCATGGAGACTGAACTGGCGTATTATAAAGAGCATCTTAGAGTTTTTAATATATATTGCCACGTGTTCCAGTATGTATGAAGTCCAGCCTGTCACGAATCATAGCGCTCTTCGCAGAGCAACATCAAACCTATTCAAGTGACACTTGAGGCTATACAGTTCTTACCAAATCAACCATATTCTAAAGACATTTTTTTTTGTTCGTCAACGTTCGAAGTCAGCCTCCGAGCATGGGGAACATTTTGAAAAAATAACATTCCGCTCAAGTAATGTCTTGGCCATCCAAAACACACACGAAAACGAGGTATTTATTACAAAACGATCAACTTTGTGGATCTATAGCCGGAGCATTTTTTTTTAAGGCTTCGATCGCTGATCCCAATGCATGCACCATTTGAGCATAGATGCACTCGCGGTCTGAAATACTGACAAAAATACTTTTCTTTTTTGCTCCCGTTGAACCCCGATCGGCTCGTTCTGCGTATGTATTTATTTTTCATGCTTTCCACGTTAAAAGATATCAGCGTGATATTAAAAAACTCTGGTGGAGGTGATTCTATTACAGTTTCCGAGCTAGAAGGGAACGACAAAAATATTTTCTGATGGGAGACCATTTTTAATCGTCGGCAGCGCTCAAAAGTGGCCACACTTTGAATGAAGCAGTGAGTTCACATATCTCTCTGGCAAGACTTGTCAACTCGTTAATATGGAGAACAACAATGAACCATCAGAAGAAATCTTGCACAACCAAGCCACGCTCTTAAGTTCGATCGACGAGTTTGCTGTGTGGAAGATACAGATCGTCGAGTACATCGAAGTACTGAAAACGCAAAGCCGAATTAAGCGCCAACGATTATCAAGGAAACATCAATAGTCATTGATAGGCCAAATACCGCATCTGGAAGGATTGAAGTATTCCATGTACAGGCATTCTATATGCATGGGTGCAGGACACAGCGGTGATGGGTTAATGTGGCGAGAACTCGACTTGAACGCGTAATGGTCTATACTTTAACTTCTGCTCGATGAATTTCAACAACGTGAAAGTGGTTGAGCTTTACAAAAAAATACGTAATCTTACAATAAATGTAAATAAGTATAAATCAATATGCGTTAAATGTTATATCTCATTGCCACGGGAAATAATGATTATGAGGGCTGCGATTAATATGCAATCAAGAGATAATACACGTTTCGCATGGGTGACAGTCACAGCTTTACACCCAGCTGAACGAAACAGTGACCGCGGATCTTCTTACATGCATTATTCAACGGTATTGAATCTATCGAATATTGGATTCCCAATAACTATAGGTCAAATTTTAAAAAAAATTGTGCTTCAAAACAATTTATCCATTAATGTGTGTACCACCGAAGAAGACATTCCTCCGATACGCGTGGCTCAACATAAAAAGAAGAAAAGCATATCAATTTGCTATACATACAAGATACCGAAGATAACAATGTATGGCATATCACATAGATAAAGAACCTGTCAAGCCTCGTGAGCGCAGAACAGAGACAACCATTAAAAAATATATGTACGCCATCGGTATATGAAGTTAACACAATTACTATATCGTCATATGTGCTAGACGAATTAAACAACAATCTATTATTTCACCGGTGTCGGCATTACTTTAGATCAACGGATAAACTGCAATCACATGAGATCGATTATGGAGCAATAGAGCACTGCGCCATCCGACTATCAAATGATACCAATAAGTGGCTCCAAATCATCAACTCCAATCGGAAAGCAACACATCCATTCACTGTAAATGCCTACTTGGAGTGTTTTTTTTAACTAATTATAGAGAGAAGATGAGAGTGTGCAAAGACTGATGCGAAGAACGTAGCAGAGGATATGTATCAATATCATGAAGTATTTACTATTGATTACCACATGTGTTTTTCATATGATGAATCGCTATCATGCTATCGATCACATCACAGCGCCGATTTCATATCATAGTTTGTGACAGAACTGGAAAAACTAGTGCTGTACATAAAATACATTTTCTACGAAAATTAATGCTCGTCATGAATTAATTCTAATACCTTCACGCTATGTCAATAATTCTGCATTCAGTCATCATCAACTACTAGAGGTAGAAGTTGAATTATTGAAGATACAATGGCGTATGCTCCACATAATATTAGATGAGATCAATAAATTATCATTACATCGAACATTGGAATGTGGGCGATACTTGAATGTGGGTTTTCGCTCTTGGGATCTATACGTCTGTCCATCGCTTCAAAGCACAACGAAACATTCATGGACCGTAAAAGCTGCCTCCCAACTAGAGAAACCAAAATATGTAATTGGTGCGGTGCAGACTGGTAAAAAAGATAATGTATGGCAAAGGACATTATATTATTCACCGACTGCAAACTCACGAGTGCTAAACTTTATCTCAATTCAGGATTCTTTTCTCAAGATGAATCGAACATGAACTTCAAAAAAGTTTCGACATTTTGTTCAATAGGTACTCTCGATTTTGTAAATACCATTATGACTGCAATAGTGATCGTTCTTTACTAACCATCGCTGAGTCTTAATGTAACGACCCTCTCACGGTTAATGATTGATCGCATCAGAAATATATAATTGGTGGCTGAATCATAAAGATTCATGCAAATAAAATAAATGTAACATTATGCACTTTTTATTCTCCTCACCCCGTACTTAGTTATGTCAGCATCACCAGCTATCGGATTGTGCAACTGAAAACAATATTACTTTCGAATGTGAAACTCATTTTTTTTGTATGGAATTTGATTGAAAACAAATTAATATAATCGTCCAATGATAATCGAAGACATTCATCAGTATACGTTCGTTAGATGTTCGTGAGCCGTTTGTTGGAAGTTTGCGAGGCAATCGAGATTTTCGATAGTCGTTCGTGAAACGTTCCAGAGACTTCCGAAGACATTCATAAGACGTTCGAAGCCATTTAAGAGACGTTCGAAAACATTCATAAGGCGTTTGAAGACACGCATGAGGGGTTCAAAAAGTTTCAAGAGCCTTTCTACGACGTTTGAAAATGTTGGTGAGACATTCAAGAGACTTTCGAAAATGTTCATAAGACGTTTGAAGACATTCATGAGAGGTGCGAAGAACTTCGGAGACTTTCGAAGACGTTCAAGAGATCTGTGACGATATTTATAATACGTTTGAAGACATTGATGAGGGGTTTGAAGCC
The DNA here is from genome assembly GCA_963210295.1 of Ophion ellenae. Taxonomy (NCBI): domain Eukaryota; kingdom Metazoa; phylum Arthropoda; class Insecta; order Hymenoptera; family Ichneumonidae; genus Ophion; species Ophion ellenae. The sequence continues at coordinate 26,043,934 of OY723386.1, forward strand.
GTTTAAGAGACTTTAAAAGACATTCACGAGGGGTTTGAAGACGTTCAAGAAACTTTCGAATACGTTCAAGAGACTTTCGACGACATTCATAATACGTTTGAAGACATTCATGAGGGGTTCGAAGACGCTTAAGAGAGGCTTTCAAAGACATTCACGAGGGGTTTGTCCAAAGACATTCATAATACGTTTGAAGACATTCAAGAGACTTTCGACGACATTCATAAGACGTTTGAAGACGTGCATGAGGCCTTCAAAGAGTTTCAAGAGACTTTATACGACGATCATGAGACGTTTGAAGATGTTCGTGAGATATTCAAAAAACTTTCGAAAACGTTCATAAGAAGTTTGAAGACATTCATGAGAGGTGCGAAGACCTTCAGTGACGTTCGAAGACATTCAAGAGATCTTTAACGATATTCATAATACGTTTGAAGACATCGATGAGGGGGTTCGACGACGTTTTAGAGACTTTCAAAGACATTCACGAGGGGTTTAAAGACGTTCAAGAAACTTTCGAATACGTTCAAGAGACTTTCGACGACATTCATAATACGTTTGATTACATCCATGAGGGATTCGAAGACGCTTGAGAGACTTTTAAAGACGTTCACGAGGGGTTTGAAGACGTTTGAGAGACTTTCGACGGCGTACATAATATGTTTGAAGACATTCATGTGGGGTTCGAAGACGCTTAAGAGACTTTCAAAGACATTCACGAGAGGTGCGAAGACAGTCAGAAACTTTCGAAGGCATTCAAGAGATCTTTGACAATATTCATAATACGTTTGAAGACATCGATGAGAGGATCGACGATGTTTTAGAGACTTCCAAAGACATTCACGTAGGGTTTGAAGACGTTCAAGAAACTTTCGGCGACATTCATAATACGTTTGATTGCTTTCATGAGGGATTCGAAGACGCTTGAGAGATTTTCAAAGACGTTCACGCGGGGTTCGAAGACGTTTAAGAAACTTTCGACGGCGTACATAATATGTTTGAAGACATTCATGTGGGGTTCGAAGACGCTTAAGAGACTTGCAAAGACATTCACGAAAGGTGCGAAGACATTCAGAAACTTTCGAAGACATTCAAGAGTTCTTTGACAATATTCATAATACGTTTGAAGACATGGATGAGAGGATCGACGATGTTTTAGAGACTTTCAAAGACATTCACGAAGGGTTTGAAGGCGTTCGAGATACTTTCGAATACGTTCGAGAGACTTTCAAAGACATTCACGAGAGATTCGAAGACGTTCAAGAGACTTTCGACGACATTCATGATACGTTTGAAGACATTCATGTGGGGTTCGAAGACGCTTAAGAGACTTTCAAATACATTCACGGGAGGTTTGAAGACGTTCAAGAGGCTTTCGAAGATCGTATTATGCATGTCGTCGAAGATTTCTGAACGTCTTCGAAAGTCTCCGAAGTTCTTCGCACCTCTCATGAATGTCTTCAAACGTCTTATGAACGTTTTCGAAAGTCTCTTGAATGTCTCACCAACATTTTCAAACGTCGTAGAAAGGCTCTTGAAACTTTTTGAACCCCTCATGCGTGTCTTCAAACGCCTTATGAATGTTTTCGAACGTCTCTTAAATGGCTTCGAACGTCTTATGAATGTCTTCGGAAGTCTCTGGAACGTTTCACGAACGACTATCGAAAATCTCGAATGCCTCGCAAACTTCCAACAAACGGCTCACGAACATCTAACGAACGTATACTGATGAATGTCTTCGATTATCATTGGGTGATTATATTAATTTGTTTTCAATCAAATTCCATACAAAAAAAATGAGTTTCACATTCGAAAGTAATATTGTTTTCAGTTGCACAATCCGATAGCTGGTGATGCTGACATAACTAAGTACGGGGTGAGGAGAATAAAAAGTGCATAATGTTACATTTATTTTATTTGCATGAATCTTTATGATTCAGCCACCAATTATATATTTCTGATGCGATCAATCATTAACCGTGAGAGGGTCGTTACATTAAGACTCAGCGATGGTTAGTAAAGAACGATCACTATTGCAGTCATAATGGTATTTACAAAATCGAGAGTACCTATTGAACAAAATGTCGAAACTTTTTTGAAGTTCATGTTCGATTCATCTTGAGAAAAGAATCCTGAATTGAGATAAAGTTTAGCACTTGTGAGTTTGCAGTCGGTGAATAATATAATGTCCTTTGCCATACATTATCTTTTTTACCAGTCTGCACCGCACCAATTACATATTTTGGTTTCTCTAGTTGGGAGGCAGCTTTTACGGTCCATGAATGTTTCGTTGTGCTTTGAAGCGATGGACAGTCGTATAGATCCCAAGAGCGAAAACCCACATTCAAGTATCGCCCACATTCCAATGTTCGACGTAATGATAATTTATTGATCTCATCTAATATTATGTGGAGCATACGCCATTGTATCTTCAGTAATTCAACTTCTACCTCTAGTAGTTGATGATGACTGAATGCACAATTATTGACATATCGTGAAGGTATTAGAATTAACTCATGACGAGCATTAATTTTCGTAGAAAATGTATTTTATGTACAGCATTAGTTTTTCCAGTTCTGTCACAAACTATGATATGAAATCGGCGCTGTGATGTGATCGATAACATGATAGCGATTCATCATATGAAAAACACATGTGGTAATCAATAGTAAATACTTCATGATATTGATACATATCCTCTGCTACGTTCTTCGCATCAGTCTTTGCACACTCTCATCTTCTCTCTATAATTAGTTAAAAAAAACACTCCCAGTAGGCATTTACAGTGAATGGATGTGTTGCTTTCCGATTGAAGTTGATGATTTGGAGCCACTTATTGGTATCATTTGATAGTTGGATGGCGCAGTGCTCTATTGCTCCATTATCGATCTCATGTGATTGCAGTTTATCCGTTGATGTAAAGTAATGCCGACACCGGTGAAATAATACATTGTTGTTTAATTCGTCTAGCACATATGACGATATAGTAATTGTGTTAACTTCATACACCGATGGCGTACATATATTTTTTAATCGTTGTCTCTGTTCTGCGCTCACGAGGCTTGACAGGTGCTTTATCTATGTGATATGTCATACATTGTTATCTTCGGTATCTTGTATGTATAGCAAATTGATATGCTTTTCTTCTTTTTATGTTGAGCCACGCGTATCGGAGCAATGTCTTCTTCGGTGGTACACACATTAATGGATAAATTGTTTTGAAGCACAATTTTTTTTTTAATTTGACCTATAGTTATTGGGAATCCAATATTCGATAGATGCAATACCGTTGAATAATGCATGTAAGAAGATCCGCGGTCACTGTTTCGTTCAGCTGGGTGTAAAGCTGTGACTGTCACCCATGCGAAACAATCCTTCCAGATGCGGTATTTGGCCTATCAATGACTATTGATGTTTCGTTGATAATCGTTGGCGCTTAATTCGGCTTTGCGTTTTCAGTACTTTGATGTACTCGACGATCTGTATCTTCCACACAGCAAACTCGTCTATCGAACTTAAGAGCGTGGCTTGGTTGTGCAAGATTTCTTCTGATGGTTCATTGTTGTTCTCCATATTAACGAGTTGAAAAGTCTTGCCAGAGAGATATGTGAACTCACTGCTTCATTCAAGGTGTGGCCACTTTTGAGCGCTGCCGACGATTAAAAATGGTCTCCCATCAGAAAATATTTTTGCCGTTCCCTTCTAGCTCGGAAAATGTAATAGAATCACCTCCACCAGAGTTTTTTAACATCACGCTGATTTCTTTTAACGTGGAAAGCATGAAAAATAAATACATACGCAGAACGAGCCGATCGGGGTTCAACGGGAGCAAAAAATAAAAGTATTTTTGTCAGTATTTCAGACCGCGAGTGCATCTATGCTCAAATGGTGCATGCATTGGGATCAGCGATCGAAGCCTTAAAAAAAATGCTCCGGCCATAGATCCACAAAGTTGATCGTTTTGTAATAAATACCTCGTTTTCGTATGTGTTTTGGATAGCCAAGACATTACTTGAGCGGAATGTTATTTTTTCAAAATGTTCCCCATGCTCGGAGGCTGACTTCGAACGTTGACGAACAAAAAAAAATGTCTTTAGAATATGGCTGATTTGGTAAGAACTGTATAGCCTCAAGTGTCACTTGAATAGGTTTGATGTTGCTCTGCAAAGAGCGCTATGATTCGTGACAGGCTGGACTTCATACATACTGGAACACGTGGCAATATATATTAAAAACTCTAAGATGCTCCTTATAATACGCCAGTTCAGTCTCCATGACCTAGACGCTGTTCTGTAAAGATCGCGAGAGTCAATGATTCTGGACAGCAGATGCCTACCCCCACGGGGATAGTTGAAGAAAAAAAAATTTCGTTTATCTCCTGGCCAGGATGCACCATCTTGCAAGGTTTTTTTTCTACAATAAGCCCCCACCCTACTATAAGCCTATGAGGATCAAAAATCGAAATCCGATGAAGGATCGGAACAGCAGTTTTCGCCATTCCAGTCTTCAACCTCCGAGGTGTCCTTGTGGAAGAGTCGGAAAACGGAAAATCAGTTAAGAAAAATGTCGAACCAAATTGAAGTGATCGATCTCGTCGATGATGAGATGGAGGTTGTCGTGAATATCGCCCATGACGACGAAGTGGAAGTTGGGGTAGACGAAGACGTTATTGATATCGCCGATGATGACGATGATGAAGTGGTCAGTGCGCGGACATTGAAGTGCTTGCACATGATGACATGGATCTGGCCGAGATGGACAGTGATACGGAATCATTTGATAGTGGATTGGGTGATGCCTCAGATAAGGGAGTCCATTATGTGCGTGAAATCATAGTGGACCAGCAGCAAATAAATCGATTGAACCGGGGTGTCATGGGCTGTGTGAACTACGAATATCTCACCGATAATGATCGGGCGAAATTTTGCGTGCTCTGATACTTTTATATGCGGGGCGCGGTTGATCGACTAATTGAAAGATGTGGCCACTTCAGCGAACGGTTTAACAACATCCAGGGGATATTTTCTAACAACTGCAGCGGGCCGACTCACCAAGTTTTAATGCGCGACACGTGCCCCACCTGCCGGAACTTATACTTGGCCGATGGTTCGTATTATCTTTAGTATGTTTCAAAATATGATTATGTTAAGATATGATATAAGATACATGATTTGTTGGATATTTAAAATAAAATAATTTGAAACAATGAAAAACAGGCAAACACACACACACACACACCAAAGATTTTATGTATAATATATATTGTGCAAGGCCATTGTTCAATTTAATTATTAATAAACTATTGTTTTATCTTCATTTAATTCGAAGCATTCTTTTTACCCCACCCCCCTTCGTTCCACACACACACACACACACACGCAAAACACTCATCGCCGCCGGCTTCTCCCTCCCGCCAGTTGCTTCACGGACCACATGGCCCCCCTCCACAGAGGCCCCTCTGTGACGTCACACGCGCCCGGCGACACCCCCCCCCCCGCCGTACCCCTGCACTTGGCTTCCCCGCGCTGGAGCCCCCCCCCCCGTCCCGCTCCTCCTGAGATCTCGCACATTTGTCTAAGTTGTTTTTTACATATATATATATATAAACTCCTGTGAATAGTCTAGACAAAAATGCTCCGCTTACATCTATAATGTTGATAATAAGTTATCAGATTTTATGGGTTTTCAAGGACCCGCGACTCTATGATGCCCCCTCCGCCACAGAGTCGACAGCGGCTTCCCCCTCTCGCCCGCGGGTCGAGCTATCGCCTGGAAGACATCATCACCAAAAACTAGCCTTCCCACTCTCTAACACCCCTCCCCTTTCCCTCCGCCGGAACCCCGCACTCGGCTGCCACATGCAGGATCCCCCCCCCCGCCATGCATGCCACGGCTTCCCCACGCTCGACTCCCCCGCCCCGCTCCCCCCTGAGATCCCTGCGTTAGAATCGGCCTACCTCCTCTACTTACTTTATTTCGCCATTCCAACTCGTTTTTGTTGCCTAAATATTTAGCAACTTTGAAATTCTTAATTTTTCCCGTTTCGACGAACCCGGCTTTTGTTTCGTAATGTTTCCTCTGGGACCAGAGTGTAAAGGCAAGACCGGCAAGACTCGTGCACGTCGAGGTCGCATATGCGCAGACACGAGAGGTTCATGAATATCACGCATGCGCATTAATGACTCGGCTCAGCTGAGCGTCGTGTAATCTGTGTCGATCATTTTTAGTGCTTTATACTCGATGTGAAAGAAAAGTGATCGTTTTATGAAACTGTAAAATTCATTTTCTGAGTTTTCATCACTTCTTCGAAATTCTCTTAAGGCATTTAAAAAGGCTAGGAAATAATGGGAGATCCTCGTGAATAAAATGAGAAAATCGGAATAATGCGGAAAAAGAGGAATATTGGGTAAAATCGGCATATTTTAAGATTATAATATTTCTCATTTTTTCCCCTAGTTTTTTCCGAATTGGGAGAAAATGGAGAAAATATGAAAAAATCGGAAAGCAAAAATAAGATTTTTTCCGAAAAACTCGATTTCTAAATTTTCCCCATTTCTCCGAAAGTCTCCCAAGGCAATGTTTTCATTAATCTCAGTAAAATCTATGTGAATTTTCTAATATTTTCTGCCTTTTTGAATTTCCTACTATACTTTAAACTTCGATATACTTTTTGGGTATTTGGGATTTTCTGAGTTTTAATCACTTCTCCGAAATTCTCCCAAGGCATTTGAAAGGCTAGGAAATAATGGGAAATTCTCGTAAATAAAATGAGAAAATCGAAATAATGCGGAAAAAAAGGAATATGGGGGAAAATCGGCATATTTTAAGATTTCCCGATTTCCTCCGATTTCCTCCTTATATTTAAGATTTTCCCGATTTCCTCCGGAACCGAGAAAATATGAGAAATGCGGAAAAATTTCTACCAGGGTAGTGACCATGTGCTATATATACATGTATGTTTTGCGCATGCGTTGTTATCAGCTGTGTGTGTTGATAGTAGCTGTCCCATAAGCTCCCTCTCGGGGGCCGAGCTCCATCTAATTCCGGGGTGTGAGTGCCTGTGCCTTCAGACGCGAGATTACCTGAATGGAAAAAATGGTGGTAGCGGCGAACGGCCTCCGTGGTCCCGTTGGGGCAGGTTCACGGGTGTATATAAGTCCTCTTAGCCCGGTATGGAGAAAGACCGGGGTGGGCATCGAGTACCGACCACACTCGTGGGAACAAGAATGGAAAATAAACAAAAAGAAACCGAGAAGGAAACGACAATAACACATGGCGCGACACGGAGACTGAGCGTGACGGCGATCACTTTCGAGGGAGGCCACTCCCAAGGGAGTGTGAAACGTTTACGAGAAGGGACAAACACTGACAGTGACTCAGCGTCTTCCGGGCGCGGTAAATCTCCAAAGCGCACTGCAAAGAGACCAAAGGTTGGCGCAAAAACCAAGAAGACACAGCGCCGGGTGAAGGAATTTGAGTTCCTCACCCCAGCGAACTCTGGACACCAGACAACAGAGCACACGGAAACCGGCAAAGCAATGGAACCACCCAAGGAGACCCAAGCATCCCCAGCAACGCCTGTTGAGGATGACGACGACGTTGAGGCATGGCTCGACGTCGGAAGAAAGTCAATGGAGAAGTTCATCTTCACGGAGTCGACCAAGATAACGAAGGGAGCAATCCATCGTATATTATGCCATCGTGCCAACTACGAGATGAGGATCAGGGATCAGGCAATAGAGATCCTACAGTTGAGACACGCTTGCGAGATGGCCCAGATCAAGCTTAAAGCACAAAAGCAACAAAACAAGGCGAACAAGAAGACGATTGAGTCTCAGGCTCAAGCGCAAGACAGCTTGGAGCGGAAGTACGCATCCGCTGCTAAGAAAGGATTGACTATGGGGCGTTTCACGACCAGAACGGTCATTGTGAAGCTATAGAAAGCGGCCGATCCACGCGGAAATGACGAGATCAAGAGCGGCCTACAGAAGGGGTTGACCGCGCTAAGGAAAAGCTTACAGGTCAGCTCCATCAGACAGACCAGGGCCAAAGGTCTGGTGGTGAATGTCGCGTCTTAAGCAGACGTCGACAAGATTAAGAATGCGGACCTAACGACAGTCAACTTGGCGGTCACTGACCCGGCCAAGTTGAAATCATCCATCGTCATCTATGACGTCGAAGCTGCCCTTACCGGCGAAGACATAAAGGCCGATTTAAATTGAAAAACCTGCGCCCTGAAACTGAAGAGCTCGAGACTCGCTTCAAGGGGTCCGTACACGTACGGCACTCCTGTGAGACGAATAACAAAAAGCGAAATTGGATCTTAGAGGTGCATCCGGCGTGTTGGCAAGTACTCTCAGCCAGGGAAGGGTTTTCCTGGCTTGGAGTACACATAAAGTGGCTGAGTTCATCAACGTAACTCGGTGTTTGAAGTGCAACGGCTTTGGACACATAGCGAAGAACTGTGCCGCTCCAGAGCAACTCTGCGAGTATTGCGGCTCGAAGGAGCACAAGTGAGAGACCTGCGAACACAAGGAGACACCGGAGTACTCCAGCTGCGTTCTTCAGAAAAGAAAGGACGTTACGCACAACGTGCGAGGTAAGGCTTGTGACGGAAAATTCACTTCCCTGAGTGTCACAAAAGGGACCTCCGGTTTTCCCGGCGATTTATTTGAGGGCGCCAGCCGCCGTGGCGGCTCGCCGGGAAAATTGGTCGGACGAAGTCCCCAAGTTGCCGGCTAGCTGCAGTCTTGGGTCGTGGCAGAGGGGCAGGGTTAGGGGCAAAGAAAATTTACGTACGCGAAAAGGCTCTCCGAGCGCTGTCCGTCCTGCTCGACACTCAACGGCGAAGTCCTTGTCATTTCCTCTAATTGCGAGCGGAAGTCGGCTCTCTCCCCCTTCTCTTAATTCTTTCCGAATTTTCTTTCGGGAGGGGCGCGTTCCCACCCACCTGTGTGTTGGCATGTGTGCGTGAGTGTGTGTGTGTGTGTGTGTGTGTGTGTGTGTGTGTGTGTGTGTGTGTGTGTGTGTGTGTGTGTGTGTGTGTGTGTGTGTGTGTGTGTGTGTGTGTGTGTGTGTGTGTGTGTGTGTGTGTGTGTGTGTGTTGAGCGAGTGAGTTCTCGGACTCATATCTCCCGCGCCTGCGTGCGCAGATGTGATAGGGAGAACGACGAGGAGAAATGTACACTTCTGAGGTAGCGCTGCGGTCGCCAAAAAAAAACCCGGAAGAGTTGGTCAGTACACGTTGTACGTAGACAGGAGAAGCTCTTGTCTATCGCTCTGTATTCGAAGCGTTATGAAATAAAGATTATTCTGTATTTTTCTCATCCCCTTTAATCGTGTGTTTCATCGTAATTTCGAACCATCGCCTAGAGTCTACTGGCAACAAAGAAAAACTCTACAGGTTATGGGCCCAGGCGTTCTGAAAGAAAGATAGTATCGGTTATCGAGTCGCGCGAGAGAAAATTCGGTCGAGTCGCGAGGCACGTGGCAGCCATCTTCCGTGAGTGTTCTGTTGAATACGAGAATAGTCTCGTACAGTATATCGAAAGTAACGTGCGCGGTCGCGAAGACAAAAAAAAATGTCGAACGAAGTCTATGTGCGACATGTTGAGAAACTGGACGGAAGAAACTTCATAACATGGAAGTTCGAAATGTTGGCTCTATTCCGAGCAGCGCGAGTGCACGAAGAAGTGAGCGGCACGGATGTGCTGGCGGAAGACGCTAACACGGCAACGAGAAACGCATGAGAGGAGAAGGACGCGAGTGCGAAAGTGTTGATCTCCACGACTCTCGAGAGATCGCAGAAAATCTCCTTAATTACATGTGAAACCGCGAAAAAAAAGTGGGACTCGCTGTGCAGTCAATATGAACAGAAGTCGTGGTCGAGTAAGCTGCTCTTGCTAAAAAAGTTCCAAGCCTACACGATGGAACCTGGAGACACTGTGGTACAGTATGTGTCGAAAATTAAAAATCTTGCGCTTCAGTTGAAAAATGTCGGCAGGGAGATGCCTGATGACATCGTCATGGCGAAGATTCTCTCCGGATTGCCGCCGAGCTATAGTGGGTTCCAATCGTCATGGGACAATGTCGACGAAGAAAAACAAACGATCGGTAGATTGACAGAGCGACTCGTTAACGAGGAAGCGAGACATGGAAAGAGCGACGACTCAGTGGAAGTGTTATCGGTGATTAAAAACGGCGGCGCGAAGGAAAAAACGCGAGCTGCACCGGGCTCAAAGTCGAAGCCGAAAAAAGACCTGAAATACGTAAAATGTTTCAAGTGTTTTGAAAAAGGGCATTACGCGAAGGATTGTCAGAAAAAGAAACAAAACGGTGGTGAAGGAGATGGCGGGAATCAGAAGTATGTACTAGTGGTAACGGTCGACGAGTGTGCAGCGAAAGCGCGGGAGAATCGCATCGGTATCTCGTCGGAGCAGACTAGGAAACTACTGGAGGTCGATAAGCACGATGCCTGGCTGGCCGACAGCGGAGCATCTCGATACATCTCACATCGCCGCGAGTGGTTTGAAACTCTCCGCACGGGCGTCGGTGGGACTGTTGTGCTTGGCAACGACGGTGAGTGCGCGATAGAAGGAGAGGGGACGATAATTCTCGAAGCGTACGTCGACGGCGAGTGGAACAGCGTGCGAATAGAGGGCGTTCTCTAGGTACCGGAAATCAAGAAAAATCTGATTTCGATGGGAACATGTGCGAGGAAAGGATGCTTTATCGGAATCTACGATAGGGGCCGTCCATAAATTACGTCATTTTAAAATAGGGGGGGGGGTCTGGTCGTTGGATGACGGTAACGATAATTGGATTATGACGATAGGAAGGATAGGATGATTTCGGGGGGGGGGGGGGGGGGGGGGGTTAAAAATCAGCCAAAATCGATGACGTAATATATGGACGGCCCCATACGTTGTTGACAGTGTCGTGTAAAAATGAAGTGATCAGGGCAGGCGTGCAACAAGAAAACGCAATCTATCGTATGTTTGTTCGAGTGAGATTGCCGAGTGAAGGCGCCGAGGCGAATGAGTCGTCGATCGACCTGAAAACCTGGCACGAACGTCTAGGACATGTGGGTGCTCGCGCTCTAGAGGACATGGTAAAAAACGGTCTGGTTGACGGAGTGAAGTTAAAAAATACTGACAAGTTTTTTTGCGAGCCGTGTCAACTGGGAAAGGCACATCGATTGCCGTTTTGGAAGAATTCGAGTACGCTAGCAACCGAACCCGGTGAGTGTGTTCACTCAGACGTGTGCGGGCCAATCCAAGTGACATCCCAAGGAGGTGCGAACTTCTATGTGACGTTCATCGATGAAGCCTCGGGTTTTTGTACTATTTATTTTCTGAAATACAAGAACGAAGTTTTCGAAAAATTTAAAGCGTACGATCGTTTAGTCGAGAACAAATTCGGGAGGAAGTTACGAACGATACGCTCGGACAACGGAGGAGAGTACAAAAACAAGAAGATGGCGGACTATCTCGAGGCTCGGGGAATCACGATGGAAAATACGGCGCCGCACACACCACAACAGAACGGTCGAGCTGAAAGGGCAAATCGGACAATCTTCAAGAGTGCTCGTACGATGCTCAGGGCAAAGGAGCTACCGACGTGGCTGTGGGCAGAGGCTGTCAACACTGCCGTGTATGTGATCAATCGGACGACGCACTCCAGCAGAGAAGGAGTCAAAACAGCGTTCGAACTTTGGACTGGGCAAAAGCCAAATCTTTGTCACGTGAGAGTGTTCGGGTCGACTGCATATGTGCATGTTCCGAAGCAATTACGTCGAAAACTCGATGATAAGGCGAGAAAAGTGATACTGGTGGGTTATCAAGGGGAATCGTCGAACTATCGGTTGTACGATGCAGAGAAAAAGACGATAATAGTGTCTCGCGATGTAGTGTTGGACGAGAAGTCGACTGACGAGTGCACGAATACGAGTGAACCCGAAGACGATGTGTCGTATCGGGTGAGAATCGAGCGAGAGAACGAGGTCGTCGAGATCCTAGATGAGTCCGACGAAGAGATCGATCGCGAGGTCGTTGACCCTCGTCAACAGCAGGCTGATCGAGAGGTCATCGAGCCACGTCAACGGCAGGAAGTCGTCGAAGAGGAAGCACCGGCGGGACGCCAGCTTAGAGACCGGAGTTTGATTCAACGGCCGAACAGATATCGACTGGACATCAATTTTGTCGACTACAAGACGCCGGAGACCCTTCAGGAAGCGGTGAGTAGGCGAGACGGGGCCAAGTGGTCGCAAGCCATCGAGAGAGAGCTCCTAACTCACGGGAAAAACGAGACCTGGACAGTGGTCCAAAAGAAGCCGGACGTCAGTGTCATTGACACCAAGTGGGTGTTCAAAGTGCTTCAGGGGTCGACAGACGGTGAGTGTCGTTTCAAGGCTAGACTGTGTGCACGGGGCTTTTGCAGAAATACAAAGTGGACTTTAATGAGACTTTCGCACCTGTCATGCGTTACGACTCACTTCGTGCGTTCCTGGCAAAAGTGACACAGGCCGACCTCGAACTCGTACAATTTGACGTCTGTACTGCGTTTCTATATGGAGATCTCGAGGAGGAGATCTTCATAAAAATTCCAGAGGGTCTCACAGTGAACAAAAATCCCAGTGCGCGAGAAAATTTTCGAAGTTCCTAAAAGAATTCAGTTTCATACAGGGTGAAGCGGATCAGTGTATTTTTAAGGGCTGTGTCGAGGGTGAAAGTGTGCATCTCGCGTTGTTTGTCGACGACGGGCTTGTTGCCGCAAAGTCGAGGAAAGTGCTAGATGCTGTGGTTGCGTATGTAAAGAGCGCGTTTGAAATTACGACCGGGAACGCGGAAAAATTCGTAGGGTTGCAAATAACGAGAAATCGTTCCGAGAGATCTATGTTCATACATCAGGCTGAGTATGTCGAGAAAGTTCTTAAGAAGTTTGGTATGTTTGAGGCGAAACCAGTGTGCGTGCCGGCCGACCCGAATGTCGTGTTAGGCCAAGTAGAAAACGAGAGTGAGTGTGTAGATGTCCCGTATCGAGAGGCTGTCGGTTCGCTCATGTTTCTGGCGATTGTGTCGCGTCCAGATATTGCCTACGCGGTCAATTCGGTATCGAAGTACTTGAATAAACACGGGCAAGCACATTGGAAGGCTGTGAAGCATATTTTCGCATACCTTATCGGAGCTAAAGATCGCGGAATTTCATACTCAAGCGGAGGCAGTGAGCCGGAGCTCATTGGTTATTGTGCAGATCGACCACGGGATATGCCTTTAGTTTTGCCAACGGGTTAATCACTTGGTCGAGTCACAGGCAGAAAATCGTGACGCTGAGCACCTCGGAGTCACAGTATGTGGCGGCTACAGCGGCCGCACGAGAGGCTGTCTGGCTGAGAAGATTGCTCGTAGAAATCATTTCCCGTTGCGAGGAAGCGACTGTAATCTGGGTTGATAACCAAAGTGCGATAAAACTCACACGAAATCCCGAATTTCATAAGCGTACGAAGCATATTGATGTTAAGTACCATTACGTTCGTGAAAAAGTAGCTAGTCGTGAGGTCGAGATAAAGTATGCACCGACTGAGTGCCAGCGGGCAGATATTTTTACCAAAGCGTTGCCAAGGGTGCAATTCAATAACTTATGTAGTATGCTAGCTATAGTGAGTGCTCGAACGGTGAGTGTGTTGAGCGAGTGAGTTCTCGGACTCATATCTCCCGCGCCTGCGTGCGCAGGTGTGATAGGGAGAACGACGAGGAGAAATGTACACTTCTGAGGTAGCGCTGCGGTCGCCTAAAAAAAACCGGAAGAGTTGGTCAGTACACGTTGTACGTAGACAGGAGAAGCTCTTGTCTATCGCTCTGTATTCGAAGCGTTATGAAATAAAGATTATTCTGTATTTTTCTCATCCCCTTTAATCGTGTGTTTTATCTTAATTTCGAACCATCGCCTAGAGTCTACTGGCAACAAAGAAAAACTCTACAGTGTGTGTGTGTGTGTTTTTTTTTTTTTTAAAGAGGTTTAGCGGGAAAATGCCTTCGCACCGTAGCAAATAATTGCCGTGTGTCGGGCTTGCACCGACTAAAAACCCTTATTCCTCTGTGGCCTTACAAATTCTCCCGCGGGACGACCGCTAGGTATTACATCGCGGGAGAGGCCTTAGCCGTAGCTCTCCTGCAGTGTTGTCAGACGACCTTACATCCCCCGTTCCACTCTAGATGTTATGAGTGGTTTAGGGGTTCGTGTCGCTGATTTAATCTATGACTGCCTGGTCTTCCGGCGTCGTCTTCTTCCTCGCACGTTCTGCACGTCGCAACTCCTTCATCACTGCGGCAGCATAAGCCGATACCGCTGTCCATGCGTCTGCTGGCTTTAGCATCAACTCAACCAGGTTGTCCGGGGTGATGCGTGTCTCCAGCTGATCCTCGACTATCGCGCGGGAGGCACTAAAACGTGGGCATTGGAACAATGCATGTTCAGCGTTCTCCTCGACTGCTACACATGCCGGGCAGTCCGGGGAATCTTCATAATTAAACTTATAGAGATAAGCCCGAAATCAGCCGTGTCCTGAGATCACTTGAGTGAGATAATAGTTGAGCTCCCCGTGTAGACGGTTCACCCATATCTCCACCTTCGGTATTAGTCGATGTGTCCACCTTCCCTTGGGACAAGCATCCCACATCGTCTGCCACTGGTTGAGAGCGACTGCCACAGTTGCTCTCGCTTCTGTCCTTGCATGACCGGGGTTTCTAGCTCCCTTCTGCTGGTACATCGATCTACGCTCTTCGGCAAGCACCTCAATGGGCAGCATTCCCGCGATAACGTTGATAGCGTCCTCGGAGACAGTGCGAAACGCACAGACTACCCTCAAGGCACTGACGCGATACGTTGCTGCAGCCTTCCTGCGGTACTCCTGGATTTTCAGTGCATCAGCCCATATGGGTATGCCATAGGTGAGCACTGAGGTCGTCACTGATGACAGCAGTTTCCTCCTCTTCTGTCTGGGGCCACCAACATTAGGCATGAGTCGCGCCAGTGTGGTAGCCACCCCAGCGGCCTTTCTGCTGATCTGCTCGGTTTGCTCTTTGAAGTTCAGCCTCGCGTCGAGAATCACACCCAGGTACCGAATGAACGGTTGGGATGTGATTTCGGAGTTTCCAACCCTGAGCGTCACCGTTTCCATCACCTTCCTGCTGGATACGAGGAGTACTTCTGTTTTGTGGGCTGCAAGATGCAGTCCAACGGAAGACATCCATTCCTTTATCTTGGCGAAAGCTTCGCCGAAGAGTGCGGTGATTTGCTCCAGGAATTTGGCGATGACAATCAGCGCCGCGTCATCTGCGAACGCTACGATGGACACTCCTTTCGGCAATTTTAATAGCAGCAGATCATTGTACATGATGATCCACAGAAGCGGTCCAAGTACAGAGCCCTGAGGAACTCCTCCAGTCACCCTATACGTCTTTGGTCCATCCTCTGTGTCGTACATGAGCCACCTATTACATAGGTAACTCGCCATTGTTTGCCCACCCTGGCAATCGCCGTAAGAAGCTCTTCTTCAGTAATGGCTGGGATGTCTTCATCGACGTCCTCTTCGAGCTGATAATCCTCCTCGGGTTGCTCAGGGAACAGATGTGAAACAATCTTTTCCAGCAGAGCTGCGTCCACAGGCGATGGCATTGGCTGGTTTTTTAGCCGAGTCATTACTACTTTGTACGGCCTGCCCCAGGGAGCATCTTCCACCTCGCTGAGCAGTTCGCCCCAGCTTTCAGCTTTACTCTGCTTGATAGCCTTTTTAAGCTTCAAGCGCGCCATCCTGTGCTGTTCTTCCAAATCAGGGAACGAGCGTTTGCCTCGAGCTCGTTGTGCTAGGCGGCGAGTTCGATGACACTCCCTTCGGAGGCCGGCAATTTGTTCGCTCCACCAGTGTACCGCCGGTCGGAAGTCGACATTACGTTTCCGTAGCATTGTGACATCGCATGCTTCGGTGACCCTCTGCATGACCACCTCGACCTTCTCGGTTGCACTTTCCGCTGCGAGGGGGCTGGTGTCAAAAGTTTCACGAAACAAGTCCGCGTCAAACATTTTCGCTTTCCAGCCCTTCCCGTTTGTCTTCGGTGCCTTCGCTGTTCTGCTGAAGTCACCGCGAATCTCCCAGAGAATCGCTTGATGATCACTGTGAGTGTAGATATCACTGACTACCCAGTGGCACTGGTTTCCTCTTGCCAGGCTACTACTCACAAAAGTGAGGTCCACTATAGAGGAGGCTTCACCTTTAACAAAAGTGGGCTTTGTACCTGCATTAAGTAGTACTACATCCAATAAGGACATAGCCTCAAGCAGAGCTTGGCCCTTCCTGTTCGTCACTTTACTACCCCATTCCACAGCCCACGCGTTGTAATCTCCGGCTATGGATGCCGGGAAGCGTTGTTTAGCGTCTGCGACTAAGTTGTCGAGAAAATTCTCAAACTCATAAGTCGTCAGACTAGGCGGTGCGTAACAACTGTAGAAATGAACTCCTTTGACTTTTATTCTCACAAAACCAGTTTCCGTCCGACTCGCAAGATCCTGAAATGGAAGTTTTCCGCAGGACCAAATTGCGGCCTTCCCACTTGCGTCAGATTCCCAAGGTTGCGTGTCTAGATGTCTATATGGTTCCGAGAGTATCGCCAAGTCAGGCTTCAGCTCGCGCACAGTCTGCATGAGCAGGTCCTGTGCTGCTTCACAATGGTTGAGGTTCAGCTGGAGTACTCTCATTTGCATTGTTTTTGGAGTGCCTGGAGGGCCTGGAGAGCCCGCGTATACGCTGAACACCGGCTGCTACCTGCGATGTGGGCTGTGGGTGCCCCATCTCCCGCTTCTGCACATATGACACACTTTGCACGTGCTGTGCATTCGGCAACTTTGTGGCCAGTGTTACCGCACTTGATGCAGTCTTTAGCCCGGTCGACGTTGCTCTTGCAGTTCCGTGATAAGTGTCCAAATTTCCAGCACTTGAAACACTTTAGTGGTCTCACCACCTCTCGGATTCTGCAATTACACCAGCCGACTCGGATGATTCCTGTATCCAGAAGTTTCCGGGCACCAGGCACCATGAGTCGTATTACCGCAGTCTGAGTTCTGCCATCTGCTTTACGCAGAGACTTAAGAGAGTATTCCGTGACTGAATAGTCCGGTCCCAATACTCTCTTCAGGGCCGCCGATATCTCCTCGTTCGTCGCGTCCTCTTCCAGGTCCTTGATCTCCAGATCAACTTCCTGGACTTTACTCTGGACCGTTGCTGATTCACCAAGAACACCTTCGAATTGGTTTCGCAATTCCGGTGCTTTGGCTGAGCTCTCCTTATTCAGAACGATCAGCAGATCTCCCGCGTTCGTTCTGCGTACCTTTTGGACGCATTCACCTGCATCCTTGAGCGCCGGATCCTTCTTTATACGACTCAAGATCTCCGCATAGCTCAAGTCACCCTTTTTGTGGATGACGAGAGCGTTGGGCAGAGTCGGCCGTTCGCGAGGCTTCTGCGCCTTCTTCTGAGGCTGCTTCTCGGATATCTTGTGCGATCTTTTCTTCTTTCGCGCAGTCTGCCACTTCTGCTCTGATCTCTCGCCCTTATCCTCGGATTGACCAGCGAATGGCTCCACCAGCTGCTTCTCCTTCGGCTCCTTTCCGTCGGTCGACGTCGGTGTAACCCGCTTTTTCCTCTTCGCCTTGCTTACTTGCGTCGAAGTACCGCCCACGTCCATGCCTTCATCGTTCCTCTCCTTGTTAGGAAAAGTCGATTTCGCTTGGCTTATGGTCGGCGTGGTTTGCGTTCCTCCAGTCAACGTTGCCGCCTGTGGCTTTGCACACCACGCTACGAGGTCCTCTATACCTTTCCAAGTACTGGTAAGCATAGGAACCCACCGCTGGATCTCCTTGTGGAGGTTTTTCTTCTGCTGGATAAAAGAGGCTAGGCTCTCCAGCGTCTTCCCGTGGCTCTCCACCAACTTCAAAATCTCCTTTCGGTTTCCACCTGTCCCTTCCTTTTCTTCACTTGAAACATTGTGCGCCATGGAGGCCAAGTGGCCCACCTCCGTGGTACTGCGGTTGTTCGATGACGACGCCCGGGAGCCCGCTTGGTCACTCCCTGAAGGCGCCGGTACTGGGGTTCCGTGCCCCTGCACCCTAATCGGTATATCCTTTATTGGACTTCCCATATTCATTTGCTATCGAGGTTTCTTCCCCGTGTCTGTTGGTCCACGGGAGGTATTTTAATTGCCTCCTGCCCTGTATATCCATATAGACATTTCAATATCCATATCTATATCCACATAGATATCTCTATATGTATATCTATATCCATATAGATATTTGTACATCTATGTCTATATTTATATACGAGGGCTTCCCCCTATCCGCCACCTGGGGACGCGCCACGTAGGGGTTTCAGACTCCCCATGTGTGTGTGTGTGTGTGTGAGCGCGCGCGTGTGTGTGTGTGCTCGCGCGGGTGTGTGTGTGTGCGCGCGCGCGCGCGTGTGTGTGCGTGTGTGTGTGTCACAAAGGGGTGGAGGGGGTACGTAACCGAATTCTCGCTGACGACGGATGGTGTTCGATCGATGGATCGTTCGGTGAAGGTCGAAAGCCAAACGACGTCGAGGCGGCAATTACCGATGCTTTTCAGGCAGATAAATTCTTCCGGGTCGAGACGTGAATTTTGGCCTTCGATAAGTGATGGTTCCAGTCCGAAGATCCCCATGCGGCGGGTGCAACCGATTAGCGTAACCTGTTTTCGACGCATGGGATGCCGAAACCACGCGCCGCCACAGCGATTTCCTTTAGGGAACTTTGAGTAGAACATGGGAGTCTGTCTCTCGCCGGTTGGTGGCATGGTGTCCGCCTCGATGATACGTCGGATCTATGGCTCAAAACCCATAGCTGACCCACGATCGGTCACGTTCAGCATCCAAGACCAGCGATTGTGCCAATCGATCCTGATTACGCCCCTTCCGCCGAATCCCTAATGTGTGGTTGTGTATGTGCCTCACAAGTGATACAAAAAATAACAAGAAATATAAATAATTAATAATAAAATTCGCCATAATCCTTTGTGGGTCCGCGATCGGAGTGAGCGTCGAGTAGGAGGGACGCTATCACGGGTTTTCCGGGGAGCCCGGAAAATTGCCACGTGACAGGCTTGTCCGGAATATATCCGGCAAGGAAAATTATACAGGAGCAGTCTTGCAGCCTGAAAGTGCTCGCCGCTGCGAGGTGTTTTATTTTACGCAATCTCGGGATATTGACTATAAGCGTAATTTTAATTGTGTGTTGTGTTGTGCGCATGGCGCTGCCTGCCAATAAAATTTTAACGACCGTAAACCTTCGGCTAGAAAGTAGAAGATCCGCCTCCACATAGCGGGGACGATAGCCCCGAACCTAAACGGTCGGCGGACTAAGTGACCTCTAAGCAGCCCAATAAATAACGAACAAGAGACATTAAAACAAAATAAAAAAGTGAACTAAAGCAGTTATGAGTCGAAACTCGCATACTGCAAAAATAACCGGACAATAATTTTAAAAAAATGTCACATGAGCTGAACATTTTAATTTTTTTAACCTTAATGCATTTTATAAATAAATTTCGTGTAGCTGTAGCAGTGCCTTAAGATCTTTCTACATTCAAGTCGTAGTGCAATTGCCTATCTTATTACGAAGAAAACACCTAAAAAATGGCATAACAATTTATATCCGACGTAAATATAAATTCCATTCGAATGTCGTTAAGTGGCCGAGATTACAGTATGTAAAGTACGTAGAAAATGTCAGCGACTGACAATGAGACATGCGAGTGTAAATTGCAACATGCCACTGCGTCAAGTGTAATGCTTCACATGAAACCGGAAAACGCACTTTAAATAATTCATTAGACAAAAAGCTCCTTCGCTGCGCAAATTGTGATAATCTATATCACCCAGTCAACTATAATTGATGCCTCTACTACAAGTTCATATATTATACAAACGTTCCTAAAGTGAGAGACATTAGACAACGACAACTAATCGAAAGAATTTAAGCCATACACACGAAAGTCACACCGGAAATATTCCATGGATAAGTTATGGCACCACCCGGGGCGACGTAGCAGCGCAGACATTCACTACGCAGTAGCAAGCATCATCCGCAGCGTCACAAGACTCACCGCTAGCATGAGCCATCATTTTACATTTTTAATTTATTAAAATAATATCAACACTCAAAGATGCTCATGACAACAGCCCAAAGTCTACAATCTAACTACTACTAACAAGGAACATCCCTCAGGTGTCCGCCTCCAATTTTGTTGAAACTCATATATGTGATAGAGCATCGAAAAATTTGAGACACGTATTTTTTTTATCTGCGGAAAAACGGATTTAAGGGGGGAAACCGCCCCTCAAAGAAAGACGTGTCGAGGGGTGATTCTGCAGTTTCACCCAGAAGCAATCCACCGATCTGAATGAAACAAAAACGAAAATTCTTCTAACGAAAAGCGATGAAAAATCCACTATGAAAATGTTAAGAAAAAATTAAATTAGGGGGTAAACCACCCCTCAATTTGCCTTTTTTCACCCCACACTTAAGAGGGTTGTATGCAAATTATTAAACAGGTATCATTCTGAAGGGGAATTAAAAGTTGACGGGTTTTTACGTTTTGGCGGCATAGCAAATTTAAGGGGGTAAACCACTTCTAACATAAATTTATTTATCATGGTCGTTTTTTCTTCGTTTAAAGTGTATCCGCTTATTTTGAATATTTCTATAAGCTACAATTTAATGTTTTATCATATTTCGAAATGATTACATTCTTCTTAAGGGGTAACTACCCCTCTGACGAGAAACACCATTGAAGTATCCGCTTTCGATTTCGTTGAAACTCATATATGTGGTAAAGCATTGCAAACTATTAAACATGTTTTTTTTTTGTATCGGCAGAAAAACGGTCTTAGGGGATGAAACCACCCCTCAAAGTTTCTCTCATAAGCAGTCCACCGATCTGAATGAAACAAAATGGAAAATTCCTCTAATATTAAGCGATGAAAAATCCACTAGGAGAGTTTTGATTAGAAATATAATTACGGGGTAAACCACTCCTCCATTTGCCGTTTTTTACCCCACGCTTAAGAGGGTTGTATGAAAATGAATAAAACAGATATCATTTTGAAGGGAAATCAAACTTCAAGTTGACGCGCTTTTGCGTTTCAGCGGGACAGCAAATTTAAGGGGGTAAACCACCCCTAACATAAATATGTTCATCACCGTCGTGTTTTCTGTGTTTAACATGTATCCGCGGATTCAAAATATTCTCCCACGTTTTTAAATTATTACGTTTTTAAATTTTTACATTTCAAGGGTAAACGACCCCCTCTAATTGCTTTTCGTTTGAAGTTTGGCAAAAGCTTTCACGAATTTCGTTAAAACTGCTTTTACATCATCGGTAATATCAATTTTATGTTTGTGTGTACAGGCATATTCGTTTTGAGCTTTAGGAGCGGTACTTTGGGAGTGGGGACGTGGGGCTACCCCTTACTCATAAGACTCATATTTTGTATTGTCATAATTATATTTTCGTACCGAAATGTTTCTTCCTCTAATTCAAAAGTTGTGATGATAGCATCTCCCATGCAGAGATGCAATGCAGTAACAAAAATATATTAACGATACTATTAATACAATTCAAATGGTATATATAAATACATTTGGTTTGTTCGTTTTTTTTATTCCGCGTAAAAAAAAATCATATGCAGATAAATGTTTACGCTTCGATTCTTAAATGCGTCATTATCCAGAAAGCTCTCGTTCGGAAATCTTTTATCTCTGTATATGAAGTTAAACAATCACCGAACAGACCGATGTTTATTTGCGAAAAGACGACGGTGATGAACAAATTTATGTTAGTGGTGGTTTACCCCGTTAAATTTGCTGTCCCGCTGAAACGCAAAAACGCGTCAACTTGAATTTTGATTCCCCTTTAAAATGATACCTGTTTTATTGATTTTCATACAACCCTCTTAAGCGTGGGGTGAAAAACGGCAAATGGAGGGGTGGTTTAACCCTTAATTATATTTCTAATCAACACTCTTGTAGTGGATTTTTCATCGCTCAATTTTAGAGGAATTTTCGATTTTGTTTCATTTAGATCGGTGGACTGCTTGTGGGAGAAACTTTGAGGGGTGGTTTCATCCCCTAAGACCGTTTTTCTGCCGATACAAAAAAAAACATCTTTAATAGTTTGCAACGCTTTACCACGTATATGAGTTTCAACGAAATCGAAAGCGGATACTTCAATGATGTTTCTCGTCAGAGGGGTAGTTACCCCTTGAGACGAATGTAATAATTTTGAAATATGATAAAACATTAAATTGTAGCTTATAGAAATATTTAGAATCAGCGGATACAGTTTAAACGAAGAAAAAATGACCATGATAAATAAATTTATGTTAGGGGTGGTTTACCCCCTTAAATTTGCTATGCCACCAAAACGCAAAAACCCGTCAACTTTAATTTCAATTCCCCTTCAAAATGATACCTGTTTTATTAATTTGTATACAACCCTCTTAAGCGTGGGGTGAAAAACGGCAAATGGAGGGGTGGTTACCCCCTAATTTAATTTTTTCTTAACATTTTCATAGCGGATTTTTCATCGCTTTTCATTAGAAAAATTTTCGTTTTTGTGTCATTCAGATGAAACCCAGGATTGCTCCTGGGTGAAACTGCAAAATTGTCACGTCCTGAGGGGACGTGGGTATACATATGTGTGGTATCCCTCTTTCTTGCCTACGCCTAGCGCAATAGCATGGGATAAGGGTTAAAAAGGGGACGTGCTGGTGGAAGGGGGAATTTTAAGGGATTCCGTGGATTATCCAATTATTGAAATAATGGTTGTGACACTTGTGTTCGATTGACTCGTAATTTATTAGAATTAACCGTATAGGTTAATTCTGTTATTTCTTTGGGATACAAATCGGAAACAAAATATAAGAGTATGTTCGCTTACATTGGTGCGCCTCGGTGATGACCCAGTCGCTTGGGTGTCAGGTAGCGGTCGTAAAACTAAGAGCCCTGCGCCGGAGGGCCAGCAGCGCTCGCAGATGGGATGTGTGTGAGTGAGACGGATACAGATGTTCGACGACACAGATTCTAATATTTGTGAGTTTGACGGATCGGGAATGGAATGTACAATAAAGTAACGCGCGGAATACAACGCCAAGGTTCTTATGGTTATCGCGTAACGAATTCAACGCCAAGGTTCTTATTATTATCGCGTAACTGTTGCAGAAGTTCCGAAGTACAAAATGTTCTAAGTTTGAATCGTGTGACAACGTTCGCGTGACAAAAAGAGAACAAAGGTTTGACGCGATGGATATCGGTAAGAGAACTCTAGGTCTGAGCTCGGTGGATTCTAATCGGAAACTAATGCGAGGAGAACTCTTTCGGAGTACCAGAAATCAGGGTGGGATAAATTTTTGGAGGAAGAAATCTTTGGGAGAGTGAAACTTAGGTGACGTAGTTTTTTTGGATTGGTGGTCCGGACATAAAACATGGCCTGATTCGTGTGGTTGGCCGGAAGAAGGAAGCGAGAACGAGTTGTGGGAGTATTATTGGGTAAGGGCGCATATAATCGAGATCAGCGCTGCATTTTCGTGAGCACAGCGCAGCTTCTCTTATCGAGTATATGGGGAAACCGAGTGGAGACAAATAGGGCCTTGTTCATGACGGAATGCGTCACGCAAGAGAGAAGGAGCTAGTTGACTGGCCTTGGAAAGCGCGTGGTTTATGTCATATAATTTTATTACTGCAAGAGTCAGAGCCCCTTGTTTTGGAAGAATATATTTTTTTGTGCATGCATAGGATTAGGCCGGTTTGTTCATCCGAGTCTTGTGCCGTGAAGTTGCGTAGTTTCAAATTTTTACGACCAAGATCTTCGGCTGGGGTATGCGATACACTCTTCGTGCATGGTCGCAATGTGTTGGCCAGTCTTGGAATCTTGAACTCGCTGTTTCAATAATTTTTTGTGTAAGGGGAAATATGGAGTGTTCAGTCTGGTTTGGCTTACAAATATGTTTCGAGATCTCTCTTTTCATCTTTAGCAGAATTTTTCTGGCACGTGGCGCAAACTATTTCGCGGGGATGCAGTTACGCAAGGACGTGACACCTCCCCCCTTTTGGACCGAGCGTCTCGCTCGATCAGATTTATCGGGGCTTACGATCGAAAAAAAATACTGGCACGACAGCAGGAATTGGCATCGCTATTGGTCGACTTACAATGCGATTTAAACTTATTCGAAGATTGGTGTGTAATATGGTGGCATAACTTATGATTTTCCTACTCTTACGCGATACGTATGAATTTGATTATCATCTCACAAGAAAGTGTGTGTGTGTTTTTCTATAGATTTTCGTGTGTTTTTTTATATAATGATATATACTCTGAGATGCATATGTATGTTTTTTCTCCGCTTTCTTTTTCCTTATGCATAGGTGTTTATTTACTTATTTTGCCTTATCTCTTACTGGACAAGGCGAAAAGAGTTATGACAAAAAAAAGAAATTATTAGCATGATCAGAATTATGGTAAGTCTCCTCGTGCGAACTTAAGGGAAGGAACGCGGTTTCGAGGATTGGTTGCTTTCTGGATGATCGGAGATTTCGGGGTACCGATCATGTGTTGCAGCGTTGGTTTTGGCCCTCTGGTTCAGCTGGAGGGGCCGACACGAGTTGATGAAGTTCTTGACCAGTCACTGCATCCGTTGACGTTTCCTTTTTGGATCGTTCAACCAGGTGCATCAGGAGATACGTAACCGATTCTTGTACTGTACCGATGAGGTAGATCGACCAGCCGTACAAAAGGTGTCGGCTCTTTGCATGCATCACCGTATCTATGAGGACCTTCATCGCTCGCACGACGAGTGAGGTTCGGGTGAAACCAGCGTTTGCTGTACCGAATTGAACTTTTTTTTTTGTGGGATTCCATATGGAGTCCGCTTGGTGTAATAGATTGTTCTTATTCACGAGATTTAACAACTTTTCCCCTTGATTGACAGTGTTTTGACCACTGATGCCCCGTGCCATGCTGATTACGACGGCGGGTTTCTCTACGGGAAATATTATGCGTTCTTGTACGTTGTCGATATCTTCTGTGAAATGGATCCCACATGATGCTGGTGATCCTGGGTTGGTGTAACGCCGCTTAGATACCGTCGTCGATTTCGTGATTGCAGGTGGCGTGGCTTCGACCGGAACAGGGATGCGCTTGTACCAGGTGTCTCCGAAGAGATTAGAGGGGGGAAGTAAGGAATTGCAGGTTGTTTGAGTTTTTTTGGTAATATATGCGTTCAAGGAATAAGGAGATATATTTCATTCCCACGAGTGACATGCAATAGATCGTAAAATTCTTTTAACCTTATCAGATTTTCTTGTATCCTTATACATTGAATAACGTGTACTCTTCCACCAGCAAGTGCCGCCATTTAACTCGGTTTCTTCACTAAATTGTATACAATTTGTTTGAGGCTTAGATGGCTAATAATAAACTATTTCGAGCATTCGGCGCTCCTTTTAACACTGTTGCGTAGGCATATCTTAATATAATGATTTTCTAATATAATATAGTGATTACGTATATGAATTTCGAATTGACGTAAGCGATTATATCTAGGTTCGCGACTGGAAATCTTTGTCGAATTGTGAAACAGTTAGTTCGACGAGTTTTTGATATACACAAGTTCGAACGTTCTGTACTGAAGATACTGTAGCTAAAAATTTGATCCCATTGCGAGTGCAAGGGTGATATCGTAAGATGTTACTAAAAAGGATGATTACGGCCATCTGAAAAACAGGGTAATTATCATGATTATTTATTAATCATGGACTTCCAGCAATGGTAAGGTAGTAATGTTCGATAAGCTCGATCCACAGCATATCCCACCATGCTGACGATAGGGTTGATTGAATAAATTAGCCATATTAAATGGATAACCATCATCTGGAAACAAGGGAATAATTATAATTACCCGGTTACTTGTTAGTTTAAAATGTGCAGTCGTCGACTCCGGTCGGTTTGAGTTTTCTTTCAGGCTTTACTTCGGCGTTGATGTGCGAATATCGTAATCTATTTTCATGCACGACTCGTGGCTTGCCGTAGTATTGGATCTTTACGTTACTCTTATCCATTTTTTCCAGGACCTTATGAGGTCCCGTGTAATGATCTCCGAGCAGGGTTGCAAATAATGCATTACTTTTTGTGATGCATTACCGTTTTCATTACCCATTACTTTACATTTTGTAATGTAAAAAAATTCCATTACTCATTACATTGGATTTTGTAATGTAAAAAAATTCCATTACCCATTACATTGGATTTTGTAATGTAAAAAATTCCATTACCCATTACTTTATATTTTGTAATGTAAAAAATTTGCATTGACCATTACTTAACATTTTGTAATGTAAAAAAATTCCATTACTTATTACATTGGATTTTGTAATGTAAAAAATTTCCATTACTCAATACATTGGATTTTGTAATGTAAAAAATTTCCATTACTCAATACATCGGATTTTGTAATGTAAAAAATTTTCATTACCCATTTCATTGGATTTTGTAATGTAAAAAAAATCCATTGCCCATTCCAATGTAATGGGTAATGGAATTTTTTTACATTACAAAATATAAAGTAATGAGAGAGAGAGAGAGAGAGAGAGAGAGAGAGAGAGAGAGAGGAGAGAGAGAGAGAGAGAGAGAGAGAGAGAGAGAGAGAGATTGATTGATTGATAGAATTTAATATGCCCCAGTTAACTTTCGGGCAAAGTACCGAAGTACTAAAATAATACAGAGAGAATAACAACAGTAGTAATTGCATCAAATAAACAAACGAATACTAAAACTAAATAAGATAAAGTATGCTCTCCATCGACAAAAGGCGATATGCCGAATGCCACGATGCCACAAAATTACAGCGATATAAAGCTTATCGTGGTTCCAAAGGTAAAGTTTGGATCAAGACTTGCATGAGAGTTTCTTAACAATAACGTATGCGCAGGATACAATGTAAATGCCATGCTGATTTTTCCATAAATGATAACACAACTGATAGATAATATAATATTGCTTAATTAACTTATAGCTAGCTTATATATAATATAGCTTAATTAACTTATACCTAGCTTAATTGGCTTATAATTGACTTAAACTTAGCAAGCACCAAAAACCAAAAACCATGAACTAAAAAGCTTAACTTAAGCATGAGCCAATCCCGCACCTCGGTCCAGCTATGACCACACTCCTCTATCACGCTCAACAGCTAAAACAGCTCAATCACATCGATGACTCGTAAAGGTAGTGTAATTCTTTGATAACAATAAATGTTATTTCAAAATAACGTAAATTTTCGAATTTGAGTAAGTAGCTTAGTTTACTGGTCCAGCCCACATCCCGCACTGACACTCACACGTTGGTTACTTCACTATCCAGCAAGTATTGGTATAATCTTTGTTTAAAGACGGCTAGTGACGGAGACATCGTTATGCAAGCCGGGAGCGAGTGCCACAGGCGGCGTGCCGATACATTTACCGAATGCAAATAAACATTTGTCCTGGCAAAAGGGATGGTGAAGGTAGCCAGTGGTCGCCTTTGGGACGTTCGAATATCCGGATTCGCTTGATCGAACAAATCGGCAATGTATGCCGGGACGTTCTCATTGAGGACTTTATAAGCGAGGATAGCCGGAAAATAAGAGCGCCGATTTTTCACGGAGAGCCATCCTAACCTGTGCCTGAAAGACGTAATATGACTATCTCTCCTAAGGTTGAACACGAAGCGAATGCAAGAGTTGACAAGCCTCTGCAGTTTGCAATCCAAAGTACCTGGAAGGTTGCAATATACTATTGAACAATAGTCTAATCTTGGAAAAATCAACGTACTAATCAATTTTGCTCGTACGTCAGTCGGGAGAGAGTTCCGGTGATACTTTAATTTATGTAAGAGTCCATGTACATCGCGTGCAATGCAGGCGACGTGACGCTTCCACGACAACGATGAGGTGATGAGGTGATCTCCGACTAAGATAGCCGGTAGATTTTGCAGATCTAGCACCCTGGTGCGCGCATTACTGCCTAAAATGAGGACTTTGGACTTCGGAAGGCTCAAAGATAACTCGTTCGCTAGAGAATACTCATAGATAGAATTTACATCCTGATTTATACACGCAAGGGAGTGATGGAGATCGTTTGGTGTGCAACTTCGGTAAATTTGAACATCGTCCGCAAACACCATGTGACTAGAAAATCTAAAGCAATCCGAAATGTCGTTTATAAAGAGTGAGAACAGGAGAGGTCCCAGAACCGAACCTTGTGGAACTCCCAGGTTAGTGGGGAGCCACGGCGAAACGTTTCCCCACTCGTCTATCACTGCTTGCGTACGCCCAGAGAGATAAGAATGAATCCATTTTAGAGAAATGTTCGAGAAACCGATTTTCTTTAATTTGCACAGCAAGAGGTGATGAGGAACCTTGTCGAACGCTTTACTGAAATCGAACATAATGAGAATAGTTAGTTTCCCATCATCCACCGCCAGTCGCACCTCATCACAAATCCTGATCAATGCAGTCTCCGTAGAGAAACCCACCCTATACGCCGATTGTCTAGGATCTAGGATGTTACAGGTATCGATAAATTTAACAATCTGCTCTTTTATAATGCGTTCGAAAATCTTAGAAACCTCCGACAAATTCGCTATAGGACGAGCGTCACACGGGGAGCGAGGTGTTTTCATCTTGAGTAGCGGTCGAATATAAGCCCTTTTCCACACTCAGGGGAAATAGCCACAATTTATTGAATCATTAAAGATTTTAGTAAGGTTTTCTGCGACCACGGTGGAGGAAGCATTAGAAAGGCTGAAAGCGGACACACCATCAGGGGTCGCGGCAAGGGAGGACGACTTAAGCAGGGACATTTTCTGACGTATAGTAGTGCTGTCTATCGCCGTGAAGGAAAAAGTGACTTCACCGCCAGGGATATCAAGCAGGGCCAATTCGTTTTCTTGCCAATTTAGTGCGTTCGAAGATGAAGAAACCGACGAAAAATACTCGTTTAGAGACGTAGCGGAGAAGAAATTCAGCGGCGAACTCGACGTTGTCTTTACTAACTGAAGCCGTTTTAATTCTTTCCACAGTGTTGCAGGATCAGTGATCATGTTGAGTTTCTCTCGATAATAGTTACTTTTAGCCCGTCTGATATCACGTGTGAGCGCGTCGCGGCATGCTCTGAATTCGGCGAAACCCAAGAGACTATTTGTCCTCCTAGCAGATCGATAAAGACGATCGCGCAATCTAATACGCGCCTTGAAGTCATCAATAAACCACGGTATAGGAGGACGCGAAGCAGAGAAGATTTTCCAAGGAGCATGCGTATTCAAGGACGTTTCAAAAGCCCGAGAAAAATTAATAACATGTTGTTCGATCTCTAAATCGGAGTGAGCAGTAGCAAGAGGACTCGTATTTAGCAACAGTGAGACAGAGTCAGAGTACGATCTACTATCGAAAAATATCAAGCTTCTTCGTCGTAAAGTTGCAGGGTTTGCCACATTTAGCCCGAATGAGTAAGAAACTCCCAAGAGGTCATGACCGTTTATAAAGGGTATGGAAGACTTAAGCTGCAACGTTACCTTCTTTGGATCGTCGACTATAATGACATCAAGCCATGAGTGACTCGAATCGGTGTGGAAAGTAGCTCCCGAGTCCACCAGACTCAATGCAGATTCAAACACAAAGTCCTTGAGATATTTCGACTCAAAACTTTCGCTCAGAAGATTGCAGTTGAAATCGCCTGCAATTATGATGTTCCGGTAAGCATGAGAGAAACTAGAATAAGTCTCGATGAAGTCCTGTAAGAGTAGACCATGTGGTCTTCTGTAAACAGACGAAAACAAAATCGAATCAGAGCCCTCTTTAAAAATATTCAACATGATGAACTCCGGCGAGTTTGAGAAAACACTGGGGGATTCGGTAAGAACGTTGACTTTCAGAGATTTATGTACATAAACTGCGACACCCCCACCCTCTTTACCTTCTCTGTCATTGCGAACTACAAAAAACCCATCAATGTGAATTAACGAGTCATCGATGTGCGAATGCAACCAAGTCTCACATATGGAAATGATATTATAGCTGTTTGCCTGAAAAAATAATCTGACTTGGTCAATGTGAGCG